>SJYC01022385.1:0-56185 GCA_006408675.1 Madoqua kirkii | reverse complement strand
GACAGAGGCTGAGATGGCTGGATGGCATCACGAACTCAATGAATGTGAGTCTGAGTGAACTCCGAGAGATGGTGATGGACAGGAAGGCCTGGCGTGCTGCGATTCATGGGGTCACAAAGAGTCGGACACGACTGAGCGACTGAACTGAACTGAACAGAGTTTAAGGAAAAACATACCCTTGAGCAAAATGAGTTTTTTTGTTATATAATCATTAGCTCTGGGCTTAAAGGGAAAAAAACTCACTTTATGTGACTAAGATGAGGGAATTAAAAAGTTTGTCCTTTCTTCCCCTAAGGGCCCTGGGCCCTTTCCTCCTCCTCAGGAGCCCTGGATTCCTTATCAACCTACCTAAGAATTAATTCTCTCAAGTGTGCAGGACCTGAATGTGGTCCCAATTCACCTCATACCCCAACCAGCAGAGCAAGGTTATCCACCAATGTTGATCAACACCTAGCACCTTACACCAAAGGCTGCCTGAAGTCAGCTGCAATTGTTTAGTTACCGTATTTCAGGTCTTCTGCTTTGCACAGAAAACATAGTTGAAAAGAGCAAGCACTATGAATCAGACAGACTTGACTCTGATGCTTACCACGTCGTGTGAACTTGGACAAGTTCTACTAAGTAAATGTGTGAGATTCAGCCTGTAGAGACTAAAGTAAGACTTCTTGTTCTTCCCATTTTGATGTAGGGAAATCACTGTTTTTCTGCTGTTGCCATGTTTGGTTTTTGAATAATAAATACAGTTATCACTGGCTCTCACTCCATCCTGAATACCCACCCAAACTGTGGTAGACTTTCGGTTTCTGTTTCAATTATTTTTGTATAGTTGATGTTTTTAATGATTGCTTTTATCCTTTTCTGGAGATGAAAGTATACTACCTACAGAATATCCTTTTTAAGACTTGGATTCTTACATGCCCCTCTAGGAGGGGCATTCACTGTTCTAGTTTTCCAACTGGAAATCAAGAAGTTTTATTATAAAGTATATACATGTGCTTATTAATTTAAAAATCAGAGTATAATAAGTACACATTCAAAAAGAAATCTGAGACAGTGAGAAACACAGTAGCAAAGTCTCAGAGAATGAATAGATGATGCCTTTCAAGATAGTTGAATGGCATGGAAGGCTTTTTGTGTTTATTAAGTGTGATAATCATATGACCTTAGCTTCCATGTGCCTTCTTTTTTTTAATATTTATTTTTATTTATTTGGCTGCACTGGATCTTCACTGCAGCATGTGGGATATTTAACTACTTTATTAAAACTCTTAGTTGCAGCCGTTGGAATCTAGTTTCCTGGCCAGGGATCCAACTCAGGCCCCCTGCTTTGGGAGTGAGAAGCCTTATCCATTGGACCACCAAAGAAGTCCCCTATATGCTTTCAAGTGAGAGAATTCCTATTTCTCACCTTTGTCTGAGCCCTGCCTTGGGATTGGGAATTTGTAATGGGCTGTGGCTCAGAGATAGAGTGTCAGTGACTTGGTAATAAAGTAATCTGGAAATATCATTTGTTTACTAGTATGTCCAAATAGTTCTATCAAAACAGCTATGTCAGAATAACTCAAGCAAAACGTCCAGTGCCCTTCTAGACAATACATGTATAGCACTAAGTATATGCTCGGGCATATAGTAGATGCTCAATAAATGATGACCATCAATATTGCTTTCCTTCACTGCTGCCACTCTAGATTCCCCATTGTTGTTGGTCGTCATGGTATTGTTGGTGCTAAGTCCTGCCCAACTCTTTTGTGACCTCAGCCAGGGTCCTCTGTCCATGGGGTTTTCCAGGTAAGAATATTGGAGTGGATTGCCATTTCCTTCTCCAGTGGATCTTCCCAACCCAGGGCCCAAACCCATGTCTCCTGCATTGGCAGGCAGAGTCTTTACCAGTGAGCCACCAGGGACGCCCATGGATTCCTGGTGGTGGTGGTGGTGGTGGTGGTGGTAGTGGCGGTTTAGTTGCTAAGTTTTGTCCAACTCTTACAACCCCATAGACTGTAGTCCACCAGGTTCCTCTGTCCATGGGATTTCCCAGGCAAGAATACTGAGTGGGTTGCCATTTCCTTCTCCAGGGGATCTTCCTGGCTCAAGGGCTGAATTAGGGTCTCTGGCATTACAGCCCGTCTCCTGCATTGCAGGCAGATTACAGAATGAGCCACCAGGGAAGCCCTTGTACTGGCAACCAGTTCAGCAGACAATTGCTAGGCACCTACTATGCTCAGTGCTAGCCCAACACCTGCAAGAGTAGTGAAGAGGAAAGCTATCATCTCAACAGCCAGCTCTTTTGATTTCCCTGGAGTCTTCCCTCCAGCTGACCCAGCAACATAAAACCTCTGCCAAGGCTGGCATAAGGGATGCAAGAACTGGCCTGGAATGTTTTGTTTGAGCTCCAACTCATTTATTATTGTGTTTTTATTCAGCAGCTGCTGCTATAGTGTGCCTTATTTTTAGAAGCTGAAAAATACAAGTAAGGGAAAAGAAAAGGTGTTTTTCCCTACAGCATTTTTTAACATTTAAAGAACAACCGAAGTTTAAAATTCAGGGGGATGTTCAGAGAAAGTGGTAAAGATGAAAAAGATAGCCTTGTGAGCTTTGTGCTTCCAATGCACTTTGGAAACAATTCTTGAAAAAAAATTAAAACATATAATGTATAGACCTAGAGGGGAATTAAAAGCTAAAACAGGAAGGAAATCCATAACAGAGGAGACATATGGATATGGTATAGCTGATTCACTTTTCTGTAAAGCAGAAACTAGCAACATTGTAAAGCAACTATACTACAATTAATTTTTTAAAAGTAAATAAAAATAAATAAAAGCTAAAACATCATGGGTATCTGGTGCCTCTAAAATTCCTACAGAGCCAGGATACTTGATTAGGAGTTGATGGAATTTGTGACAATGAGCCAAGTCTGTTCAGGTATCTATTAGAGATGAGACATGCTTTTCATTAAATGTGGGGACCTAATTGGTTATGGAAAAACCTGCTTTCAGACTAAATAAAACCTTCTACAAATCCAGACTTTGAATATTTGTTAAAACATGGGAAATATAAACAATTTCAATAACTAAAAGGGAGGAAAAATTAGGAAATCACAATCCTTATTTAAACTTTGTAGTCTGATTATAAATCCACAGTATTTTTTAAAATTTTTGAGACTGGAGAAAGCTTTGGTAGAGTAGCGACACATAAAAGGAGGTCGGAAAACTCAAGCAAAGCAGACACTGAGAGAGTCCAGATTTCAAAGAATGCAAAGGTAGTGAGTAACTATACAGAACTGAGACAAAGTTAGAGTCTGGAGGAAGAGAAGCAATGCATCTGGTTTGTGGAGCATGAGGTTCATACATCTGAGGATGAGGAGATCCTCTTTAAAAGAAAAAAAATTAAAATTACAAAATTAAAAAATTAAAACTAAAAATACAAAATTAGGTCCAGGGATTTGGAAAAGGCCTATGCAAGGGAGGGGCATGAAACATATGTTTCTTAGCTTCACAGTAAATCTATCACAAATTAAGATAGAAAAAATTTCATGGACCAGAATTCAGAGGCTAAGAATTCTCAGCTTGCCCTTCTCATGGATACTTTATGGAGTGAGTTCTTGATTCTCACTGATGGTCCATTTCTAACCTGGGGAGTGGTACTTGCAATCTATGAAACAATGTAAAATAAAAAACCTTAGAATGATAATGGAAATGTCTTGAAGGGGCTTGAAGTTTGAGATACCTATGAATCAATAAGGATAACTGGGCCCCCAACATCCCTTTTTCTCTATAATTTTTATTTGTGTTATTGAATAATTTATATATCTTTGCATTGAATTTTTTACATAATTGTCTAACAACATTTATTGAACTCTTGCTATACGTCAGCTATTATGCTAAGCTCTGGGAATACTGAAGTCAAAAGGTAAGGCTCCTGCTCCTTGTGGGGCTTCATTTACAACGAGAGTAAGAAAATGAGACGTGAATAAGAAATAACCCTAGCATAATGCTAATGATCATATGCATGAGGAAATAAAGCAGGATAATGGAACAAGGAGGCACGTGTTTGTTACTTTAATTTCTATAATATCCTCATTATAAGAGATACAAAGGTGAAGGAAATGAATTGTGACCCCGAAGGTGCTTATCTAGTAGAATAAAACAAACTACAATGTGAAGAGAGCAGGAAGGGTCAAATATTTTAAGAAGATAGAAGATAAGTGAAAGTCGCTCAGTCGTGTCTGACTCTTTGTTACCCCATGGACTTGGTCCATGGAATTCTCCAGGCCATAATACTAGAGGAGGTAGCCTTTCCCTTCTTCAGGAGATCTTTTCAATCCAGGGATTGAACCCAGGTCTGTCACATTGCAGGTGGATTCTTTACCAACTGAGCCACAAGGGAAGCTCAAGAATACTAGAGTGGGTAGCATATACCTTCTCCAGTGGATCTTCCTGACCCAGGAATTGAACAGGGATCTCCTGCATAGCAGGTGGATTATTTACCAACTGAGCTATGAGGGAGAGATAGAAAATAGGGGACTTAAATTTTCAAAAGAAAGGGGAAGAATTAGAAAACATACCTGACAGAGCTGACATCTGAGCTAGGGTTCAAAGCATAGACAGGATTTTTGTTTAATAATTTTATTTATTTATTTGTTGTGCTGAGTCTTTGTTACTGCATGGGCTTTTTTCTAGTTGCAGTGAGCTGGGGCTACCTCCAGTTGCAGAGCACAGGTTCCTCATCGTCATGGCTTCTCTTGTTGCTGAGTATGGGCATTAGGTGCTCGGGCTTCAGTAGTTGCAGTTCCCGGGCTCCAGAGCAGCACAGGCTCAATAGTTGTGGCACATTGGTCTAGTTGCTCCAAGAAATATGAAATCTTCCCAGACCAGGGATCAACCCCATGTCTCCAACATTGACAGGCAGATTCTTTACCACTGAGCCACCAGAAAAGCTCCAGGATGGACAGATTTTACCCAGACAATTACAGGTGTGGGAGGATTAACATACACCATATGAATATCTAAGATGCTGAAGTTTAAATATTCAAAATTCAGTGGGATGACATAACTACTCAGAATCAACATCTTTAAATGCCCACTCAGAATATTTTAGTATTTTGGTTTCTTAGAATGTCATCTATATATTTCACATAGCTACAGAACCTTCAGGAGAAAACTTAATACCATTCATTTTTAACAGATGTATAAGCAAGAGCCACTCAAGTATATTCAGTATTATTTTTCATTAAATGTGATTTAGTTACACAGTTTGCTAATTAAATTGCAGTTTATCAACATGCTGAAACTGTTTCCAGTGTCAAAAGCTCATTTGCATTGCTGAATAACCTTAATGTTTTTTATTTTTGAGAGCATCTTAAAGGTTGGAGTTGCAAGGATATTTGCCTGCAAGTCAAAATAATTTGAAGATAAGGTTGACATGATATTTTAAATTGTACTGAAACATATTAGGGGGAAATGAAATTATCTTTCTCCTCAAGATAGAAGGTCCCTTCCATGACCTACCATCCACAACTTTAATAAATCTTTTTTTTTCTATTGACTATTCTTTGAAATTGAAGATGTAAATTTAATAAAAGCTCCATCATTCAAAAGGTGTGGAGAGGGGGTTCTGATTCTGAAACATCTCCCCTTCTCAACATAAAGTATGAAAAAAGAATCCATGAGTAGAGTACTTTGGGGTGTTATTACTTTCTTATTGTGATCTTGGTCTTTATTGTTGTTGCTGCTGTTGTTTGTTTGTTTTCATGATAACACAGACAAAGACATTTCTCTCCAAATTAAGACTGCTACTCTAAGCTATATTTTAGTTGCAGGAAGAAATAAAGAAAGAAAGAAAGAAAGGGTAGGGCTAGGAAGGAAGATGACGGGAAGGAAAAGAAGGAAGGAAGGAAGAAAGATTAGGCAGCCTATAAACCTGCTCTAGAAACAGATAGCAAACTAAGTTCCTATTCAAAGAAATAACTTTTCTTCATTTTATTTTCATCACAAACTCAACCCTTCTACCCTTCTCAGTTCAGTTCAGTCACTTGTTTCCGGCTCAGGGACCCTGTGGACTGAAACATGCCAGGCTTCCCTGTCTATTACAACTCCTGAAGCCTGCTCAAACTCATATCCATCGAGTTGGTGATGCCATTCAACCATGTCATCTCCTGTCGTCCCCTTCTCCTCCTGCCTTCAATCTTTCCCAGTATCAGGGTCTTTTCCAGTGACGCAGCTCTTCGCATCAGGTGGCCAAAATATTGGAGTTTCAGCTTCAGAATCAGTCCTTCCAAAGGATATTCAGGGCTAATTTCCTTTAGGATGGACTGGTTGGATCTCCTTGCAGTCCAAGGGACTCTCAGGAGTCTTCTCCAACACCACAGTTCAAAAGCATCAATTCTTCGGCGCTCAGCTCTCTTTAAAATACAGCTCTCACATCTATACATGACTACTGGAAAAACCATAGCTTTGACTAGGCCGATCTCTGTCAACAAATACCCTTCTCAGTTACTTTCTTATGTTGCTATGATGATTGGAGGCAGGGGAGGGTGCTAGTCACGGTGTCTGTTGTTTAGCCACATTCAGCTCTTGTAGTAATAAGTATGACAAAATCTAAAAATGAAGCATGTCTGACTTTAGCAATACCACCAGGGGAAAGAATATTCTACCAGATCCAGGTTACATGGTATTGGGAAAACAACCAGAGCTGACCTCAGCAGCGCAGTCAAAATACCCAGAGATCTAGTGGAGCAAGGAATTCATCAGAGGGTGAGACTTTAGGGTCTCTTATTTGTTGCCAAGAGACAACCTTGCAGTTTATCACTGTGCTTCGGCAAGTCCTGTTATCATGGGCACCCAGTGTCTACTTTTTAACGAGCACAGTTAAGACTAAAACCCTACTTTTTATTTATGATTAGCAATCCAACTGCTAATATACTTCCTGCTTAGAAACTGGAGAGTCCTTGTTCCACAGTGGGGACAGGGAGATATCACTACATAAATATGGGAAGAAAGCCAGGAGCTGATGGCCAGAAATTTAGAAACTGCTATAGTGACATTTCATTTGTTTTCCATTTGAGAGGCAGAATTTACTTTAAATTAGTTCTCCTCATCATAATAGAGTTCACAAGCTTGCCAATGAAATACTTTCTTCTAAAATATTTTCTAACCAACAAAATTTCTTCTCTGGGTTAATCAACAAAAACAAAATGCTGTCCCAAGAATGAAAATGGCAAAAAGTGCTTTAGTTCTCAAGAGAAAAGAAAGAGAGTGAGGTTAGAGTTCCATTTAATCTTTGCTTGCAGTCGCAGAGAATCAGTTGCAAGGGAATTTCTAGAACAGAATGCAAGTTTCCAAAAAAGTCCAACCATGAGTCTCCATGTCCCAGGAGTGATAACTGGCCTCACTTCTAAGCCCCCACTCCCCACCAGTGCTCACAGCCTGCCCTGCTCTCCTCTCCTCTCTGAGTGTCCATTCTGACCCTGGCTCTCCAGGGTCCTCTTCAGCCTGCACTTGCTTTAGTCACCTTCTTTCCCAAGCTTCATACCTAACTTACTGCCTGGATCTCAGGATTTGCATTTGCATGCAAGGTTGTATCTCTGTGACACCATGAAATGTAGCCCACAAGGCTTTGCTGTCTATGGGATTTCCCAGGCAAGAATATTGGAGCAGGTTTCTATTTCCTATTCCACAGGACCTTCTCAACCCAGAGACCAAACCCCAGCCTCTTGTATCTCTTGCATGGGTAAACAGATTCTTTACCACTCTTCTGCAAGATTACAGGCCCCAGAAGTCTTACTCTGTCCATATCTAGGGACATTGAGGTATTTCATCTTTTTAATAGTTATTTATTTGACTGCAGCCAGTCTTAGTTATGGCATGCACGATCTAGTTCCCTGACTAGGGATAGAACTGGGACTCCCTGCATTGAGAGTATAAAATCTTAGCCACTGGACCACCAGGGAAGTCTCCTCCATACTTCATCTTGAGCTCTTGGTTGACAACTCTTTCCCCAGGATTTTGTTTCAGTCTACAATAAGTATAATTTCAAGTTAAGCCCGACTAACTTCTGTTGAATCCCAAGACAAAGCACCTGTCCATAAGCCTTACTCTTTCCTTCATCTTTTCTGTGAAAAGAGATTATCATGAGCTTCCTGGGAAAAGTATGACCCTTGGCATAAATAATCCAAATTAACAATAAAAGCTGCCTTAAATTAAGAGTAAGGAAAGGGATGTCCCTATCTCTCTCTACATCTGACTGATGAGATCACACCCAAGATATTTTTTAAGTATTTGTAAAGAGAATCTGAAGCAAGTTAATGATAACAAAAATGTGCCCAAGCATGAAGAGACTGGTTGATGAGGCAAAATCCTAGAGATGCTACATATATCAGAAAAAATTTAATGAAAAAGGAGTTCATAAGCATTTAAAAAATATAAATGAGGCCAAGAAGTGAAGACATGCTTGGAGAAATAAAACAACCCAGAGAAACAAAATTAAGAAAAACATATAAAACATTGTATTTAAAATATATATATAACAGTGAGCGGAATGTCAAGAATTAATTTTCCAAGGAACGTAAGCTGCTTTCATGTTCACTGCTCACCTATGGCAAATTGACTATGATCCAACAAAGCTTTGACCAATAGATGTGAAGTAATTGTCATTCCATAAGCATAGGATTGAGGTGAGAGGGCAATGTTATAACCTGTGCCTCTAGGAATCAAATTCTGCTGACTTCTGATCTAGATAGGTATGGTTAGATTCTAAGATAGGTAATTCTCTAAGCCAAGAAACTAATCAACAAGCCTATTAATAGATATTCATTCTAAAATCCCAGTTATATCAGGAGATGACTATTGAACTCCAAATAAACATTTATTCATAAAGTAAAACACAATTTGCCTCTAGGAATTGTTCTGCATGCTCATCCTCAAATTTTTATTAGCCTTGCCAACTGCAGCAGCCAAAACTAGAAGTAAAATTACATTCTGGCCTCTCTCCTTATATATTGCAAAGCAATTATCCTCCAATTAAAAATAATAACTTTTAAAAGAGAAGAAAGAAAGAAAGAAAAGCAACATCTACATCCTAAAAAAAATGGTTCAGCAGTAAAGAGGTGAAGTGAAGTCACCCAGTCGTGTCTGACTCTTTGCGACCCCATGGACTGTAGACTATCAGGCTCCTCTGTTCATAAGATTTTCCAGGCAAGAGTGCTGGAGTGGATTGCCATTTCCTTCTCCAAGGGACTTTCCCGACCCAGGAATCGAACCCAGGTCTCCCGCATTGCAGGCAGACAGTTTACCATGGGAGCAATCCGCCTGCAATGTAAGAAACACAGGAATGTAGGTTTGATCCCTGGGTCAGGAAGTGCTCCTGGAGGAAGGCATGACAATGCACTCCAGTATTCTTGCCTGGAAAAATCCCATGAACAGAGGAGCTTGGTGAGCTATAGTCCATAGGGTTTCAAAGAGTTGGATAATATTGAAACAACTGAGAACCTATACCCTAAAAAAGTATAAATTAACATGGTAAATGGGGATAAAACACAAAATTAGGATAGGAACATCTAGGTACCAGGCATGATCTTGTTGTTTGTAAGATTTTCCACCTTGGGTAACACTTATCTTGATCTCTTTTGCCTCTTTCATCCAATGGGAACACTCTTGATTAATATCTGCCTTTCCTTAATCATGTATTGCTTGATGAGCAAATTAAATGATGGCTCTAATAGGAACTGAAGTTGGAAGAGTCAAAGAGGGCTGCACAGAGAGAACCTGAGCTGACTCTGAAAGAACAGGAGAGATGTGGTAAGCGGTCATTTCAGGGGACATGGAATATGGGTTCGAGAGAGACACTCAGGTTTCCAGAGAATGATGCATGGTAACTTTGGCATGTCTGCAAGAGCCAAGATGTTAGAGAACATGGCCCTGAAGAAGGGCTGGACCAAGAAGGACTCTGTCCAGGCTAAAAAGCTTATTTTTAAAATTAATTTTTATTGCAGTATAGTTGAATTACAATGTTGTCTTAGTTTCTATTGTACAGCAAAATGATTCAGCTATACATATACTTTGTTTTCTTTTTCTGACTTACTTTATACTGCATGACACTCTAGGTCCAATCACATCTCTACCAATGGCCCGAATTCATTCCTTTTTAGGGCTGAGTAGTATTCCATTGTATATATGTGCCACATCTTTATCCATTCATCTGTTGATGGATATTTAGGTTGCTTCCATGTCCTGGCTACTGTAAATAGTGCTGCTATGAACACTGGGGTACATGTATCTCTTTGAATTATGAATTTATCTGGGTATATGTCCAGGAGTGGGATTGCTGGGTCATATGGTAGTTCTATTTTTAGTTTTTTAAGGAACCTCCACATTGTTCTCCATAGTGGCTGAATCAGTTTACATTCCCACCAAAAGGACATGAAGGTTCCCTAAAGAACTTACATTTTAACCCAGGATGAGCTTTCACTTTTCACTTTCATACATTAGAGAAAGAAATGGTAACCTGCTTCAGTGTTCTTGCCTGGAGAATCCCAGGGACAGTGTAGCCTAATGGGCTGCTGTCTATGGGGTCGCACAGAGGTGGACTTGACTGAGGCGACTTAGCAGCAGCAGCAGTAGCAGAGCTATACTAAAGTTTGACTTCTTATCGTCCCCCTCTTTCAAAGGATCAGCAAGGATGGGAGCCCCCTCACCACACATGGTCACATATTTTTTCACTATAGAGTGAGTTTAACATGGACAGAGACCAGAGAATGGATCAGCAGGACAATGATTATTTCAGAGAATTTTTGCCACCAAATCAACAATGTTCTGTTGATAACAGACTTCACATCCCTTAAGCCATGGAAACAGCTTTCTTAGATGAAAGCTTTAGTCACTTAGATGATCAGATAACCCTAAAACCTGCAATGATCAATGGTCAAAAATCTCAGAAAAAGCTTTAGTTCTGTTTACCAAGACATTATTCATTCAATATTCAGGTTTAAAGATCTTCTTCTAAAATCATAGACAGTGATGCCCAGGCTTTTGAATTAGTGATCCTTCTTCCAAAATTAAAAATGCTTTTGTGCAAACAACTTTCACATAGCAAACACTGATTGAAGATTTTTGCATATAATGTTCCTTTTAATTCTCCTGAAGACATGATTTCACCTTTCAACTAAATATTATAGAAATCAATGATATCCTGAAAACTTCAAAATATCCTTTGAGATCATCAGTACAACCCTGAAGGATTCCACCCCCTCCCCCCCAATACAAGAGTTATTAGTTTAGAGGAAGAGCAGTTACACAGTGGATAAAGAAATATAGAACCTTCTATAGCCCTAATCTTTATTTTATTTTTTAAAGATTTTTTTAATGTGGACTATTTTTAAATCTTTATTGAATTTGCTACACTACTGCTTCTGTTTTATGTTTCCATTTTTTGGTCATGAGGCATGCAGGATCTTAGCTCCCAGACCAAGGATAGAACCCAGACCTCCTGCACTGGAAGGCAAAATTTTAACCGGTGGGTCACCAGGGAAGTAGGGAAGTCCCCTGCGTTTAATCCTTGAACTCCTGTTTTGAAAATGTTCCCAAATCCTCATTCATGCTGATACTGCTGTTTTCTTTCCTTCTTTTCATTACATTCTGACAGAAATTGTTAGTCAACCCACTCAATACATAAATGCATCTCTTTTTTAAAATTGTATAAGTAGTCAATAGCAAAACTCGTCCTCCCATAAAGTTCTAGGTGCACTTCTTTTCACTAAATTCTGGCACCCAATAACGCCAGAGAGAAATAAATAATCCACAAATATCACTGAAATAGATCAGAGCAGATAGATGACTCAACAATAACCATAACTCTTAGGTGCAAGCTGAGAGTAATAAATGACTTTTCGTTCACCTTCTCTTGTCACCAACTTGATAATGTGACAAGATACTCTCTGAGAATGTATAGACTTCAAAGCTTTTGACTCTTCCATGATAAGTACATTTTTCCTCCTTCAGACATCTCCAAGTAAGAAGATATAAAATACCAAATAAAAGGTGACATTAAAATTATTAGCCAAGTTTTCAGAAGTCAGATAAACTAAACAAGAAGTTTCCAAAATTGCTGACAGCTGACCCTGAAAACATTTCAGTAAAGGTAGCTTCTGGGGATGGTATAGTTTATAGTTTCACACTTATTGACCTTTCATAGCTTGATAGATGTCTAGTACTTTTTATTCATGTCAAATTCCCTCCATGAAGCTTTGATTACTTTCAGAACTACCTTTCCTTGGACATAACTCATTTCTACAAGCAGTTCTTTGGCCTAACTTTTTGTGTTTGTTGTAGTCAAAGTTAGTTTAAGAACAAGAAATAAATAGTTCAACTTAATTCAAAGAGGAGGACTCACAGGACATGGAGCTTGAAATAAGCCATCAAACATCAAAGCAAATACCATCAGCCTCTTGGTCTGTTTTTTTATCTAAATTTCTCTCCCCACCAATTTCCACAGTCCCTTACCTAATACTGGCTCCCACCTCTGTTTCTCTTTATCCGCTACATTCTCTGGGCTGCAGATAGACCGTTCACAGTTTCTCTAACTGCCTCCCCAACTTTAGCTTGTAGGTAGTTTTGGTTTTAAAGACACAGACCCAACCCCAACATTACATGACTTCAAGATTCAGCACCCACTACAAGTTGAGTGGTTTGGTTCAAGTTCTTTAGAGAAAGAACCTTTGGGGGTACTTGCCAGACAACAGATTAAGTCCACTGGGACAAGGGCCACTACCATCCAAACTGCTTGGCCAGGGGACAAGGTCACATGAGCACTTAGGTACATCCTTATAGCAAAGTAGTGTATGATGTAGTTGCAGAGAAAATAATATGGCCAGGCAGCAGCCCAGTGTGGTATCAAAAGTACAATTAGGTCCCCTTGGGAAGCTGATGATCCATGCAATTCCCCCGCTAAAGCTTCAAAGTGGCAGGAGCTAGATGAAAATGAGTGTTTTGATAGCACTGGGCACACTAGACCTAGTATTCCTACCTCTGACATGTTCTTGGTCCCAAAGATAAAATAAAAACCACAGAGTCAGGCAATATTTTCAGACACAAAAAACCTCCCTGCTTACACTGATTATGACATTGGATTTAGAAGAAATTTCTCCTGAAAAGCAAAACAGTTTTTAGAAATATTGAGAAATATTTCAGACCATTATCCTGTCATTGGATATTTTTTTCTTTAAAAAAGAAAAAAGTGCTCACCTAGTGCTTACTTGAACTACCTAAATTACCTGAACTTTTTAAACATTTGAATTTAATGCTAAATTAATTAATCAAATCCAGTAATACCTTAGGTATAGGCTTTTGCTTTTGTTACAAGCAGGGCTGACCCCTCCCAGGCTCTTGACACACACTTGCCAGACTAGTGGATCCAAAGTGAGCAGAAAGCCTGGAACAGGATGGCGAGCAACCTCTGCCTGTGGGACCCCTGCGTCTTCCACTAGTCTCACTTCTCCTTCCCTGCCTGGGAAGCTCATCAAGCTTCCTGAAGCCCAGCCTAAACAATAGCCTCCCAGACCCAATAGTCCAGCAGTAGTTTATTCCTTTTTGTTCAGGGCACCTTACCTGCATCTCAGTGCCTGTGTCTTCCTGCCCACCTTCTGAGGCTCCTGGTTTGAGGACCTAGAGAACTTTCCATGAACTACAAGTTCTCACACTTGTCATGTTCGACTCTGTGACCCTATGGACTGTAGCCCACCAGGCTCCTCAGTTCATGGGATTCTCCAGGCAAGAATACTGGAGTGATTTCCATACCCTCATCCAGGGGATCCTCCGGACCCAGGGATCAAATACAGGTCTCTTGTCTCCTGTATTGGCAGGTGGATTCTTTACCTCTAGTGCTACCTAGGAAGCCCACTCTAATTCCCATCCTTGTCCAAATGCCCTGTCCCTCCACATCCATGGCACTCTCTCCTCATATTAGATCCCCAGTTCTGGCACCTCCTGCCTTTTCATTCATGGAACTAAGTGTTGTTAATTGAGTTAATGCCTCAGAGAAATTAGTTTCTTTGCCTAAAATGAGAACTCAAAGAGCTCATCGAAAGCACCAGATGTGACTCAGCACATTTAATTACTGGACAGGGCAAAGCATGCGCACCTGAACAAGGAAAATCGAACTCATGAAGAGACAGCTGAAGAAGGTTTCTCAGTTCAGTTCAGTTCAGTTCAGTTGCTCAGTCATGTCCGACTCTGTGACCCCATGAATCGCAGCACACCAGGCCTCCTTGTCCATCACCATCTCTCGGAGTTCACCCAAACTCACGTCCATCGAGTCAGTGATGCCATCCAGCCATCTCATCCTCTGTCATCCCCTTCTCCTCCTGCCCCCAATCCCTCCCACCATCAGAGTCTTTTCCAATGAGTCAGCTCTTTGCATGAGGTGGCCAAAGTACTGGAGTTTCAGCTTCAGCATCAGTCCTTCCAAAGAACACCCAAGACTGGTCTCCTGTAGGATGGACTGGTTGGATCTCCTTGCAGTCCAAGGGACTCTCAAGAGTCTTCTCCAACATCACAGTTCAAAAGCATCAATTCTTCAGCGCTCAGCTTTCTTCACAGTCCAACTCTCACATCCATACATGACTACTGGACAAACCATAGTTTCTATCTGCTTCTAAACTACTAGCTTCCTCTATAATTCCATAGGCTGTTGACAGAAATTAATAACATATTCACCAAATAAAAAGACCAGAGACCGAAAAACAGAGATAAGGGATGACTTACTTCTTTAAATTCAGATTTTATACTGTATTATAAGCAACTATATTTAAAAATTGAATGTCTGAAAAAATATTAAAGTACACATGTAAAATTTGGATCCCTGTGATTTATTTTATAGCTAGTAGTTTGTACCTCTTAACCCCCTCCACCTACCTCACCCTCCTTGCTCTCCTTTCCCCTTTGGACACCACAAGTTTGTGAATACAGTCAATATTTTGTAGTAACTTCATATAGTGTGTAATATATAAAAATATCACACCACTATGTTGTATACCTGAAACTAATATAATACTGTAAATCAACTATACTTCAATAAAAATAAATAGCAAAATTAAGATTACAATAATTACCTATACCTAGAGTATAATGCACTCCAATGTTTATTAGTCTTTAAAGTATTTGAATACTTTAATTCAAAAAGTAAAATAAAACTTAGTCTATCAAGTAAATTCACTTGGTAAAACTGAGTATATGCTTTAATGATAATAATGCTCACATCATAGAATAGGAAAAAAAATGTTATGAGTTGTGAACTGAATATTGAACTTGGTAAAAGAGAACTTCTGTTAATTGTCTGAGAGAGAAAAAACTTTGGAGTATTAAGTGTTACTAGGATAAATCCTAATTCTAATATTCCATTTTTTTAAGCCCTCCATGGAATAACACAGAAAGTATTTGACATCATTTGGAAAATACTATTCCCACTTTATTATATAGTAAATTTTTAATATACTTTCTAGTCTTGTCTTATTTAAATGAGAATAAAGTAATAACACTGGCTAAGAGGATGACAGAATATAGATTAAGATAAAGAATATTAATAGCCCAAACATTTTAAAAGTCTATCTTCATCTTCTGCTTCAGGTATATAAACAAATTTAGGGAATGAGAACATTTTTCAACAAGCATTAAAACTGAAAAAAAAAATCTTTTTGTCAAACAAAGAGAATTATTCAGAGACTCGATGCATTAGTCTATGAGGGCTGCCATAAAGAAGTAACACAGACTGGATGGCTTAAACAGCAGAAATGTATGTCCTCCCAGTGTGGAGGCTAGAGGTCCAAGGTCAAGGTTTGGTTTCTTCTAAGGCCTCTGTCTTTGGCTTCCAGAGGGCTACCTTTTTGCTGTGTCTTCACATGGCCTTTTCTCTGTGTGCACACATCCTCAATGTCTGCCTGGCCAGATTTCCTCTTATTAAGAAGACATCAGATATGGATTAGGGCCCACCTCAATGGCCTCCTTTTAACTTAACCACCTCTTTGAAAGTCTTACCTCCAGATAAAGTCACATTCAGCCCATAACAGATGTCAAAAGATGCTTTTTATGTGTTTGTTAGCCATCCGTATGTCTTCTTTGGAGAAATGCCTGTTTAGATCTTTGGCCCATTTTTTTATTGGATCATTTATTTTTCTGGAGTTGAGGTGCATAAGTTGCTTGTATATCTTTGCAATTAGTTGTTTGTCAGTTGCTTCATTTGCTATTGTTTTCTCCCATTCAGAAGGCTGTCTTTTCATACAGATGGCTAACAAACACATGAAAAGATGCTCAACATCACTCATTATCAGAGAAATGCAAATCAAGACCACAATGAGGTACCACTTCACACCAGTCAGAATGGCTGTGGTCCAAAAGTCTACAAGCAATAAATGCTGGAGAGAGTGTGGAAAAGGGAACCCTCTTACACTGTTGGTGAGAATGCAAACTAGTACAGCCATTATGGAAAACAGTGTGGAGATTCCTTAAAGAATTGCATATAGAGCTGCCTTATGACCCAGCAATCCCACTGCTGGGCATACACACCAAGGAAACCCGAATTGAAAGAGACACATGTACCCCAGTGTTCTTTGCAGCATTGTTTATAAATTGCCAGGACATGGAAACAACCCAGATGTCCATCAGCAGATGAATGGATAAGAAAGCAGTGGTACATATACACAATGGAGTATTACTCAGCCCTCAAAAAGAATAAGTTTGATGCAGTTCTAATGAGATGGATAAAACTGGAGCCGATTATACAGAGTGAAGTAAGCCAGAAAGAAAAACACCAATACAGTATATTGACACATATATATGGAATTTAGAAGATAGTAATGATGACCCTGTAAGTGAGACAATATAAGAGACACAGAGGTATAGAATGGACTTTTGGCTTCTGAGGGAGAGGGAGAGGGTGGGATGATCTGGGAAAATGGCAATGAAACATGTATACAATCATATAAGAAATGAAGCGCCAGTCTATGTTCAATACAGGATACAGGATGCTTGGGGCTGGTGTACGGGATGATCCGGGGAGATGCGGGGGGAAGGGAGGTAGGAGGGGGCTTTAGCATGGGGAAATCGTGTACACCTGTGGCTGATTCATGTCAATGTATGGCAAACCAATATAGTACTGTAAAATAGAATAAAGTATTTAAAAAAAAAGAAAATTCAACTTAAGTATGAATCAATGAAAAGGAAATAAGTAAATGAAACTTGAGAGAGAAGGTACCAGGGAAAGGACAGCAAAGGTAATAATGAGCTACCGCACTTGACAGGATCCACAGTACAGCTGTCCTTTTTCACTCTTTGGTTCTCTATTCTTCAAATGCACTTAGGGAATTAATTATAATATGACCATCTGCCTCATACTATATAAGCTTAAGAAAGGTGTCCCCACTTTCTAAACGTCTTCTATCTGAAATCACAAACTGCCTACAGAAGCAATCACTGTGTACATTTACATATGTGTAAATACATGTATACATGTATTATACATATGTCTATACACATGTATCACAAGGTTTAAAGCACAACATTAGATCAGGTAGATATGGATTTGAATTCCATCTTTGCAATTTACCAGTCCTATGATAGATGGCAGGCAGTTACTTAGTCCATGTAAACCTTAGATCTTCCCTGTATAAATGAACTAGGAGTTTGGGGTTGACGTATGTGCACTACTATTATAAAATAAGTAAGGAAAGAGAACCTGCTGTGGAGCACAGAGAATTCTAGTCAGTGCTCTGTGCTGACCTGAGAGGGAAATTCAGAAAGGGGGATGCATGTATACGTGAGGCTGACTCACTTTGCTGAACAGCAGAAGCTGACACAACACTGTGTAGCAACTGTATTTCAGTAAAAACCCTGAAAGGTTTATGAGGATAATAATACCTCTACCAGCATTGATCCAAGGATTAAGCTAGATAATATTGCTTAAAGATTTTCAGTTTCTACTAGGAAGTCATTACTCAGTAAATGGTAGTTATTAATGTTAATGTTTTATAATCCTTTCTGCCCACTGAAATTTCTCCACTTGCTTTCCTTGTTCTCACATTACAAACATTAAAACCTTAATTTTTTAATATCGAGCTTGATTATTTTGTTATGTTTATTGAAAGGCATCACTAATATTAAACTGGAAAAAATATACCATTATAAATCACGTATTTGCCCCTCTTGCCACATCTCTCAGTTACTGTTAGTAATTTGCCACTACTCTTCAGACAGCATTCCTATGAATGAAAGGTTAGACCTGGTTGGGAGATTATCTATCTGTGACCCACAGTACAAAATGAATTGCGTGCCTGGGTTGGCTTCAAATGTAAACCAAAGAACTCTGTGTTTATGTGTATGTGTGTCTGTGTGCATGTGTGTTTGTGTGCAGGTGTGTGTGTGTTTGTGAGAGAGAGAGAGAGAGAGAGAAACTGAGAGAAACAGAGACAAAGAAAGAGATAAGAGAGGAAAGAAGGGCAGACAGAGACAAAGAGATTAAGAAAAAGAATCAATGTCATAAATACTTTATACCCAGAAAGTTTCAAAAGTATCAATTAATAGACATGGGTAAGAATGGCTAAATAAAAGTCGAATAGAATAGGTAGATATAAATTGTAGAATAAGTAAATATAAGCTATATTTACTTCATCCTGCAATAATGCTTGGAATAGTTTTGCCTTATGTGGAGAAGGCAATGGCACCCGACTCCAGTGCTCTTGCCTGGAAAATCTCATGGACAGAGGAGCCTGGTAGACTGCAGTCCATGGGGTCGCTGAGAGTTGGACAGGACTCAGTGACTTCACTTTCACTTTTCACTTTCCTGCATTGGAGAAGGAAACGGCAACCCACTCCAGTGTTCCTGCCTGGAGAATCCCAGGGACAGCGGAGCCTGGTGGGCTGCCGTCTACGGGGTTGCACAGAGTCGAACACGACTGAAGCGACTTAGCAGCAGCAGCAGCATATGTGAATTACAAGTGTTTCAAGAGTAGCAGCAAAGGACAGGGCAGAGAGAAGTGAAGGAGAGGAGAGGGAAGGAAAGGGAAGGAAGAATGAGCTCTTCAGTGTTCCTGGCCTTTCTTTCCTCCACTTCTCCAAGGGGATCCTCCTTTTCTCTGTACAGTTTTTCACCTTCATCCTTCCCCAGAGGACTGGAGACGATGGGGATTATGGATGGTGATGCATACTCTTGAGGAGGGGTGTGGAGAGACAGAAGTCTAGAGGCTGCAGGAAGTGGAGAAGGGGAGGAGACTTAAGGAGCCAAGGAGAAGGATGGGAGGGGAGTTTTATCCAGAGCAAGGTTGAGAGTCATGCTGATTTCAGGGAGAGAGAATAGAAACATCTATAATAGGTTAAGAGAGTGGAAATAAGAAAAAATAATTCTTCAAGAAATATCAGGAAAGACCTCCCTGGTGGTTCAGGAGTTAAGAATCCACACTTACAGCATAGGGGGTGAGTGTTCGATCCCTGGTCTGGGAACTAAGATCCCACATGCTGTGCGGTGCAGCAAAAAAATTAATATATATATGTGTAATATATGTGTATATATAATATATATGTGTGTATATATATACACGTATCAGGAAAGAGTACATGTCTTCCTCACAGTATTTTGAGAAACTCAATTTTTAAATTTGTTTTCTCTTCAAATCTCCTCGCTGTTGCAGTGTGTTTCCTTGATCAAACGCTCTTTTAAAGCTAGGTCTCAGTGTGGTTGCAGTTTTAATAACTTCCTGTGTTTTCATTTGACTGACATGCAACTCTTCCCCCCATAGATATTTGTGTTCACTGAATTTCCTCAAGCGTTTTCTCTGTATCTGTCGTCAGTTCACCATCCTATGTATGAAAGGAGAATTCTCTTTTGCCGTTGTCTTAAAATCTAGGAAATCATCATAATTTGTAATCAGGTTCTCATTAAATTGAACAAGCTTAATATACACATGTGTGTGCATGTTTGGACATTCATGCTTTGAGTATGTGTCCTTGGATGGAAAAGTAAATTGTCACATAGCCACAAGAAAGTGAAAGTGAAGTCGCTTAGTCGTGTCCGACTCTCTGCGGGCCGCATGGACTGTAGCCTACCAAGCTGGTCGGTCTATGGGATTTTCCAGGCAAGAATACTGGAGTGGGTTGCCGTTTCCTTCTCCAGGGAATCCTTCCGACCCAGAGATCGAACCCGGTCCCGCACTGCAGGCAGACGCTTTACCGTCTGAGCCACCAGGGAAGCCCTTAGCCACAAGCAGCTCTAGTCAAACATGCAGAACTATTAAGGATCATAAACAAAAGAAGTCTCATACTTTTCAAAGTTACACTTTTGCAAATGTGAATACTTGATTAATACAACAAACAGAAGCAAAGAGACAAGTTAAATGGAGGTTGTGTGGTCCTAGGATTTCATGAAGCTAGCCTTGACGTAGGAAGAAAAAGGCAGCAGAATCTATGAACACTATTTCCTACTAAATGGACTTTGTTATACAGATTTAGTTAGCTCACTAGTACATGTGTCTCAAAAGACCACTCATCCTAGAAGAATGTGTATATGTGTGTGGAGGTGGGGATGGATAATCAACATATTACAGGAAATCATTTTTATTAAAAGCACTGAATTTGAATCCTGGCTCTCTTAAGTAGTCAAATTATATAACATTATTAAATATATTAATAAAATTAATTTCAGATAATTGTTATGAAGATTAAATGTAGGATTTGTAAAAAAAAAAAAAAAACCTTGACATGTTATCTGCACATAGAAAAGAAACAAAAAGTAATCAATCACAAATAGTTGTATAGCACTGACTGTGTGTGGAACTCTGGTCTAAGAACTTGTATATATTAACATATTAAATCCTCACAACAAATTTACAAATCAGATACCATTATTATCTCTGTTTAACACGAAGGAACCGAAGCATAGAGAGCTTAAGTAACTCCTCCAAAGTTATACAGTTACAATATGTTAGAGTTAGGGTTAAAACTCAGATTCACTGGTTTGTAAAATCTGTGTACTAGATTATCTTCTTAATAATTACATTTTCATTAATGTGTGAAATAAAAAGTTATGTGCTAACATGAGCCCTGGGTTCCCTAACCTTTGCAGCTATATACATACACATATACTGAAGAACTGGATCTCACACCAAATTGCCTCTAAACAGTCAGGCCTACTTTTCTTTATGATGGCCCCATAAACTACTAGTAGGGTGCTGAAGAAAATATAGATTTGAAGCAGTAAAAATCAAGACAAAATGAAAGACCTGACCAAAGCTTTAAAGCTTCTTTTGAGACAGATAAATAACTTCAGCCTTTTGTGTGTCTCAAAAGTGAACTAAGTACGTTTTACCACACAAAACCATCTCATTCTTAAGCTGTAGTTAATAGTCCCTGAGCCATTGACACCCAGATTATATTTTTGAAAAACAGTGTCAGAGAAGAGAGTCTATTCCATAGATTAAAATATAATACTGAGGACATATTTTTACTAAAAAAATGTTATTTATCTGAAATAAAAATTTAACTGAGTGTTCTATATTTCATCTAACAACCCTAGAGTCAAAATAAATGTAATTTAAGCTTTAGAGATTAGTATATATGGCATTTATGAATTCTACCAATCTTTTAAAATTTGAGAAATTTGTTCTAAAAAAAATAAGTTTACATCTTATGTCTTTTGATAGAGTTCACCCTCTCCATATTTTTAAAGTAGACATCAGAAATCATGAACAAAAATTAGTAGGATAAATAAAGCTTTACACTTCTTTAAGTTTCTTCAAGGAAGAGCTCAATGTACTAGACTAAAAGTTAGATTTTGAAATGCCTATCCATGAACTTCATCTTCAACTTTACTAGTTCTTTCTGGACATTAAGTTAAATCCTCTCAATGCCACGAGAGCCAGTTTGTCATCTTGAGATAGACAAAACAAAACTTTACATACAAAGAAATAGCTCTGTAAAGCAGTACTGTATACCACGTAGCAATATAAATCAGCAACAGAGGGGGGAAATGTATCCTCAGAAGGAAAAAGGGAGGAAAGAGGATAGCAGGATGGAAAACCTCAGTTTGGTCAGTAGAAACAGAACATCTTTGAGTGCCATGTTTTCCACTGAAGCTGAAATAGAAACTAGGCAGGCTGTCAACCTCTGCGTTTCAAATGCTGTTTTCTGAGTTGATGATATTAAGCAGGTTACGTAGGTCCATTTTTCACCCATGAAGATCTGTCCTTCAGCCAGAGCAACTCCCAGCCAAAACTCCCGTTATTGAATGCCTGTCCTTTCAGGGGAGACATCATCTTTTTCAAAACACAAGGGAGCCACATTTTGGGCTCTGTGTCAGGCAGCTGTTCTGTGAAGAGAGGGTCTCCTGCTGATAAATAACAGAAACCCTTTGCCACGCTCTTGCAGGTGCTTGCTTATGTGCTGGCAGGAAGAAGTTTCTGATCCCTAATGTATGTGCTAATGGGCTTACTGTTCATCTGGTGAAGCACCACAGAGTTGTACACATTGACTGTAACAGGAAAGAACCGTGTCTTCTCAACTCAACTAGTTTTGCATTCTCGCCATTATTAGTGACATTCGTAATATATAGTTTATTCTGCAATTGGTTCCAGGCTTTTTTTCTTTTTTGAAGATCTTAGTGGAACACGTCTGGCTGTATAACCAAGCATAAATCATGGTAACCATTCTGTATAATGTTATTGCAATATTGGTACCCAAACATCTATGATGCTGTACTAGAAAAATACTCATTTATTCAAGTGTATCCAAGTAATTAACATGTAAAAAAAATCAAATTCCACAAAGGCTGTTTGCAAACCTTTTTCTCTTCCTCTTTTTTCCTGATGCTATTATTTTAAACACTTTAATTATAGTTACCCTTTCTGTCTTTTGTATTATTCCTCTTACGCATTTTAATTGTACATAATTTTTAAATGGGGCTTCCCAGGTGGTGCAATGGTAAAGAATTCACCTGTAAAGGCAGGAAAGATGGGTTCAACCCCTGGGTCAGGGAGACCCTCTGAAGAAGGAAATGGCAACTTACTCCAATATTCTTGCCTGGAAAATTCCACAGACAGAGGAGCCTGGCAGGCTACAGTCCATGGGGTCACAAAGAGTTGGACATGATGAGTGGCTATGCACACACAGCACACAACTTTTAAACGCATTCTGAGCAGTCAATATTCAGTTATACTCTTCCATCTGTTCATCCTCTCTTGTGATCTTCATACCTTCCATTTCCGTTTCCATCTGAGATCGTTTTCTTTCTACATAAAGAACTTCTGTCAACATTTGTCTTAAAACATGCCTGCTGATGACTAATTTTCTCAGGTCATGTTTTTCAACAAGATATTTTTTAAGGGTATTTTCCCTGGGATAGAATTCCAGATGGAAGGTTTTGCTTGGTTTTCCGTTCAGCACCTTAAAGCTGTCACTCCATTATGTCCTGTGTCTGTTGTTACTCTTGCTTCTTTGAAGGGTTAGTGTCTTTTTCTCGGGCTGCTCTTCTCTTTGGCTTTAGGAGTTTCACTGCTGTGAGTCTAGTTAGTTTTTTTATCCTGTTTAGGGTTCACAGATCTTGACTCTTTGAATTAATGTTCTTCTTCAATTTTGGAAAAGAAAAAGTCTGTCTTTATTTCATTTAATATCGCTTCTGTCTCTCTCTTCTGTTGGTACTCCAAAGATACACGTATTTTAGAACTTCCCACTGTAGCCCACATGGATCTAAGGCTCATTTTTAATGTATTTTAGGGTTCCTTCTATTTGTTTATGAATTTTATTATAACCTATCCTCTTAGTTCCTAATAACAAATTTTGGGGATCTTTAATCTTGTCTTCTAATCTCTACATCTGTCACCAATCCATCTATTGAGTTCTGTCCTCAGAACGTCTTAAATTCTGATCTCTGTCTCTTTGGCAGTAGAGATTAACACAAATTCTGCTCTTTTTAGTGTTCTTTGCTTGTGTTTTTATTTCACTTTTATCCTTATTTAGCATTAAAATTTGGTAAATAACTTGAGAGTGAAACAGCCCTGTGTTTGAAACTTCTTTGATCTCCAGTTTCATCAAACTGTTTTCAAGTCTTGCAGAAGCTCTGCTGGCTTTCCCGCCATCAGTTACATAACCAGCAGGTTCATCTTCTTGCCTACACCAAGAATTAATACTTATACCCAGAGGCGAAATATCCCTTCTCTGGATTATTAACTCTTTCAGGTCTTGTTATTCTTTTAACAGTTCTCCAGATTCTTTTAACAAATTATTTTTACATTTCATTTGTTTATTCTAGTCTTGGTTGGCCACAGTCACTTCATTGTACCTAGAAGTTTAAATTTTTATTTATTTAGTTATTTAACAACAGTTTTGGGCCTCAACATTCACAGAGAGAACAATTTTTTGTTCAACATTCTTATGAAAAAAAGCATACCTCGAGTTATTCCTAAGCACAGGGGGATCAAAACCATGTTTCTGTTTAGAATGTTTTATTTTTCATTGATGTAGTTTCTCAATAGCAGGTTCTGCTTTTAATTGTGAATAGATGGAACAAATTACAAAAAAGAGAATTTTTACTTTACTGTCAAAATTTTACTTTTTTTACACAGGAACTTACTTTGTATAATGTAGCTAAAGATTGACTTAGGAGATGCAATTTTGAGACTATTATAGTCAAGAATCTAGTCAGAGACCATAATGAGATGTAACTAATTTATAATGAAAATGTGCCAATCAAAAAAGTTCAGCATAAACAATGGCAACTTTATTGTCACTCAATAAATTTGTGAATAAAATTGAGTGACAATAAAGAGAGTGAAAAAGTTGGCTTAAAAACTCAGTGTTCAAAAAACTAAGATCATGGCATCTGGTCCCATCACTTCATGGCAAATAGATGGCAAAACAGTGGAAACAGTGGTAGACTTTTTTTTCTTAGGCTCCAAAATCACCGCTGATGGTGACTACAGCCATGAAATTAAAAGACACTTGTTCCTTGGAAGAAAAGCTTTGACCAACCTAGACAGCATATTAAAAAGCAGAGACATTACTTTGGCAACAAAGGTCCATTTAGTCAAAGCTATGGTTTTTCCAGTGGTCATGTGTAGATGTGAATTGGACTATAAAGAAAGCTGAGTGACAAAGAATTGATGCTTTTCAACTGTGGTGTTGGAGAAGACTTTTGAGAGTCCCTTGAACTGCAAGGAGATCAAACCAGTCCATCCTAAAGGAAATCAGTCCTGAATATTCATTGGAAGGACTGATGCTGAAGCTGAAACTCCAATACTTTGGTCACCTGATGCGAAGAACTGACTCATTTGAAAAGACCTTGATGCTGGGAAAGACTGAAAGCAGGAGGAGAAGGGGACAACAGAGGATGAGATGGCTGCATGGCATCACGGACTCAATGGACATGAGTTTGAGCAAACTCTGGGGGGTGGTGATGGACAGGGAGGCCTGGTGTGCTGCAGTCCATGGGGGTCACAAAGAATCAGACAGGACTGAGCGACTGAACTGAACTCTCACTTAAGATGGAACTGGGAGAAAATAAACAAATTTCTAGTAATTCTTGTTTCTAAACCAGCAGTATGAACTATTTCTCTCAGAATAACCAAAAGAAATAGCATGACTCTAGATCACCTACAAGTTTCTAGGTTAATGAATCACTGCTACAGGATTTTTTTTCTCTCTTCAGAGAAGGGCAAGAGCTTGTTACCCCTGAGCTCATGAAGAATTATATGATACCTTGTTCCTAAAAAGTTTCAAAATGACTTACAGAAGCAGAAAGTAAAAGTATATTTCAAAAGAATAGAAATTATAATTAGATGAAGCTAGGGAAAGGTAATGCATGTTATAAGGGTCAACGAAGGAAACTAACGATTTTTTAATCATCATGCTTCATTCAGGCAAATAACACTCAGATTCATCCTTTTCTCTCCATTGACTTAGTGTTAAATCAATCACTGGAATTAGATCTAATGTTTATGGTTCATTTCCTACAGTTTGAAAAAAGAAATTTCTAAATAGATTGGAAAGTGGTCTTTAAGATTGCCTACAACTTTGTGGTTCTGTAATGCAGGCCAATTCTGAAAGCAAGTGTAATTAAGACTTACCTATGAGATGTGCTATGAAGAGGGACTTCCTGTTCCAAATAGCCTTCTTATACCCCCAAATTTCCTTCTCCTAAGACTTGGACTATATTAGATGTGCAGTTTCCTAAGACTTGGACTATATTAGATGTGCAGTTTATCTAATATCTAGTGGTTCACAAAGCCTAAATTGAGAAATAAGGGATTAAGAGAATTAAGATCCCTGATAAATGTGTATCTGTGATTTAGAAAGATAATGCTCATTATCAATTGGGCACTCTTGTTTATTAATCTTAACTCACAGAAGTCTCTACAAGATGTTTCCTGACTCTACCCTACCAATTTTAGTTGCTTCCATGAACCACCAACAAACCCAGGGATATGGGGCATTAAGTACCCACTCATCACATCCAACCAGTTGAGACTTCTTAATAATCTGATTAAATACTTCAGTATAAACCAATATTTTGATGAAACAATTAAAAATGCTTAGCATGAATGTCCATGAAACTTTATAAAACTCTGCAGATGCATATGGTATATTGTATTCAATTTTGGGTATCTTGTATTAAATGGGTTATGATAAAAAGTTGTAAGCTGAGAAAAATGATGAGAGCAAATAATCAAAAAACTGTATCTAAAGATACTGAAAAGATTAGGAATGACAAAGACAGAAAACATTTGTGAAAACAGTTACTGTCAGCATTAAGTTAAAGGATGATCTTTTGGAAGACAAAATTTATTTCTTCTCTGTTCTTATACACAGACAAATGAAAGAATAAAGATGAATAAGTAAAAAATAAAAGAAACATTCATTTTATATCCATTTAAAAACATTTTTTTACACATTTTAGAAGAAACTTGTAATGACAGAATAGGTTGTGTTATGAAGCTGTGCCCTTTTTGTCATTGAAAGCATTCAAGCAGAGTTTGAATTATCCATTCCATGATTCATTCATTTAATAAATATTCATGCAGGGCTTATTATGTTCAAGATGCTGTGCTGAGACTGTGGGAGAGATAAAGATGGATCAGACTGAGTTTTTCTGAGACAGTGTAGCTAAGACTTAAATTGAATAATCAAAAAACAAGGTAAGAAAGGAGAAGTGCCGTAGAAGACATATTAATAACATACAGAACTGCAAAGGAGGGAAGCACAACTTCCAGTTCATGGATGTGGGAAGAGTATTCTCTCCTCTGCAGTCCATTCTCCACAGAGCAGTGGAAAATCAGTCTGCATTACACTTCTGATCAAAACTCTTCCAACAGTTTTTTGCTGCACATCCAGTCCTTATAGTGGTTTCTGAGTTCTGCTTGTCCCCGTCTCCCGCTCCCCGTGGGCCAGCACAGTAGTCTCTCCTGAAACACACCAATCTTACTCATCTCCAGCCTTTCTACTTACCAGCTGACCACACCTTGGTTGGGCTGACAACTTCTCTTCTCCAGTCTTCAATACCCATGTCATTTCCTTCAAGGAGCCATCTTTGAACTAATAATGCTCAATCTAAGTTAGCTAAGGGTGCCTTCCTTTATCTGCCATCTCTCTATACTGAGGACCATTTTGGTTTCTGCCTAGAATTATCAAAATCTGAAATTGCCCTTTCTCTTATCCATTTACTTATAAGTGGTCTATTATCTTTCTAAACTAGAATGTAACAAGAGTAAGGGTTTGTCTTTCTGGCTGTTGTGTCTTCAGCATCTAGATTAGAAGAATGCCTAACACACTGAAAGTATACAATAAATACTTGCTGAAGGCTGAATAAAGAGTTATTTGCACAAGGGGGAGTTTAGATACGGCTCTTTAGCACCTTCTGACTCTTATGATATCAATTCTCAATGCTAATTCTTTTCAACTAGGTCAGCCTTAAGTCTGGTATTTTGGTCATTGCTTTCTCCTGCTCTGTGGACACTCATCAACTTTCAGGTTCAAATGAAGATGTGTCTCTAGGTCCTTCTTTCAGAAGTCTTCCTATTATGATTAACTTTGTGTGTGTGTGTGTGTGTGTGTGTGTGTGTGTGTGTGTGAGTGAGGGACTTCCCTCGTGGCTCAGATGGTTAAGCGTCTGTCCACAGTGTGGGAAACCTGGGTTCGATCTCTGGGTGCGGAAGATCCCCTGGAGAAGGAAATGGCAATCCACTCCAGTACTATTGCCTGTAAAATTCTATGGACAAAGGAGCCTGGTAGGCTACAATCCATGGGGTCCCAAAGAGTGGGACACGACTGAGCAACTTCACTTTCACTTTTCTTTTTATCAATTCCTAAAATGCCTACCAAACAGTGATACTTTTTTAGTCTTATTTTGATACTACTTGCCCTTGCTTCCTGTTTGGTGAATGCAGGATGGCCTATGCTAGCTCTAGCTAATGGAAGTATAATAGTGAAGTTGCTCAGTTGTGTCCGACTCCTTGCAACCCCATGGACTGTAGCCTACCAGGCTCCTCCATCCATGGGATTCTCCAGGCAAGACTACTGGAGTGGGTTGCTATCTCCTTCTCCAGGGGATCTTCCTGACCCAGGGATCAAACCCGGGTCTCCTACATTGCCGGCAGACACTTTACTGTCTGAGCCACTGTAAGCCATATATGTAATTTTTTAGTAGCCACACTACAAAGAGGTCAGAAGGAATAGGTGAAATTAATCTTAATAATATATTCTAGTTTAACCTAATATACCTTAAATATTATCATTTCAACATATAATCAATATAAAAATTTTAATGAGATAGTATGTACAACAAATCATGCTTATTTTATACTGTTTCAGTATTAAAATTTTAAGTAGTTAAAATTAAATAAAATTCAGATTTAACTACACTAGCTACAGTTCAAGTACTCAGCTGACTACATATGGTTAATGGCTACATTTAGGTCAGCACAGAAATTCACAGCTAAATGGTGGATGCACTGGTCCAGGAACAGTCCCTTCAACAAAGCATTCAGTCTTTAGCTGGTAGTTAAATTAATGAATAGGATACTATTTAATTTTTAATAAACAAATGAGAAAATGAATGATTTGCATTTTCTCCATACATGTGTTGCTAGGAAACAGCATTAATGAGAGCAAAAACAGCACTAAAAAGTAAAAACACTGATGTATTTAATGAATGTCATGAGACTATGCTGCTATGCTAAAAATGCTGCTGTTCTTTGTCATCAAGCAAATTTTAATCAGGGGGAGAGTTAAGTCAGGACTATCCTAAGCCTCTCAAGATTTTGCTTCCTTCTTTACACATACTAAAAGCTCTGTTAAATGTAGTTAGAGGTGTGGCTTCACCATACGGCACCAGCCCTATGCCTTGTACTCTTCTGAATGTTTTGGAGTCCTCAACTCCTCCTTGCACAGCAAACCCTGGGTAATGTCCTCATTTCAGAGATAAGGTAATTAGGACTCAGAAGCTACTGGCAATTCACACTGCTAGGAGGTAGAAGCGGGCTTCCTAGATGACTCTAAAGGTAAAGAACCCACCTACCAATGCAGGAGACGCAAAGACACGGGTTCAGTCCCCGAGTTGGGAAGATCCTCTGGAGAAAGGAATGGCAACCCACTCCAGTATTCTTGCCTGGAGAATCCCATGGACAGAGGAGCCTGGCTGGCTACAGCCCACTAGTTCGCAGAGAGTCAGATACAACTGAAGCAGCTTAGCAAGCATGCTATAGGTAGAAGAGCTAAAATTAAAAGGGAAAAAAATTCAGTATGAGTTGTATTTTAAATATGTTAAAAAGGTGGCCAGACTGTTTAAAAAGAAGTGGGAAAAAAATGATGATAAAATAAACTCCAGCCTCATTAGCCTTTTCCACACAGAACCATGCTGAGCTGACAGATCCCTGGCCAAGGGGTAAGCTCTGATCAGAAGGGGATTCTTTCTCTTCTCTGAGGCTCCCCTGAAACATAAAGATGTATGAGTGAAGAATCCAGTGAGATTATTTACGGAAAAAAGCAGAAGTGGAGAGGGAACTACCGAAAGGCATCAGCTTAAAGGTCCCAAATATGTGCAACCTGAACCTAATTGAGTCACAATACCATGTTCCTGCCAACATCACTGGGACAGAATTTACCCAGTCCCAATATGCAATGCAAGCAGAATTCCCTTTGAGGGATTTTTTTTCTATTAAAAAATATATATATTAATCAAGATATACTAGCCACAGACTATAATGAGAGGAAGAGAGCAAAATATCAGCTATCCTTCGAGAAAATAATTTATTTAATAATAATCTATTGAATAATCTATAAAATAATCTATTAATAATAGACAAAACTTCCCTCAGACACAAAAAACACCAAAACATCTTTTAAAACAACCATGATAATATTTAGTCAAAATAAAATATGGCCACAAATGATCATTATGGTAGATTTACTTTTGAAAAGAAAATTTTATCATTTTATAACCTATTCAATAGTGGAATTTATAACCTATTTTATAGTGGATTTGATTTTTAAGGATCTTAAAAATCTTGATTCTTTTCCATGTTATTCTATAGCAGGGATTTTTTTTCCTCTCTCAGTAAGTTGGGTTTTTGTTTTTTTTTTCTATATGGTTTTCTGGGATCTTCTCCAGAACACCACCCTCCACATAGACTAATTTAGGTTGTGTTTGTTGTTTTCTAAATATCAAATTAATACTGTAATTTTTATTTCTGAAAAAAAGAAATTCTGGAAATGATGAGAATAGAGACCCAAATACTTGTCAGAGATGGAGCTGGCTTTCCCCAGCTCAGACACCACTAGAAATGGATTCCATGTAATGAGGACTCTAACGTGGTAGTTGAGAGTGTCTACTGAGTCTCCCTCCAACTTTCTATTAATATTATTTTTACAGTAGTGTGACACTACAGGGTACACAGGAAGTATTTCATCATATCTGTACCTTATTTTATATTTCTTTGTCTCCCAAATAAATTCACCTGTGTGGCTTAGAATAAAGAATACTGTTTTAAGGGAGGAAGGCATGAATTTTAGTCTCAGAGCCTCAAGGATGTTGCTGAAGAGACCGCTCCAATCACATGGGGATTCTAAAGTTCTTCCTCTCACCCTTCACTAGAAAGACAATTGGAGATATAATCCTCAAATCGTTTTTTGGAAAACAGGCAGAATATAAATTATAAACGAGTTCAAAATAAATAAATGATAAAAAAATAAGCTGTACTGAGAAAGAATTATAAAAGGAGATTCTAGAGTAATAACTTAAGACTGTGGCTCCCCTGGTGGCTCAGACGGTAAAGCACCTGCCTGCAGTGAGGGAGACCCAGGTTCGATTCCTGGGTGGGAAGATTCCCTGGAGAAGGAAATGACAATCCACTCCAGCACTCTTGCCTGGAAAATCCCGTGGATGGAGGAACTTGATAAGCTACAGTCCATGGGGCCACAAAGAGTTGGACACCACTGAGCAACTGATTGATAAGAAAACTGAAAAAACCACAGACTGTCCTATTGTATATGCCATTTTGGGGATATATGCAAGAAAAAAATCTCTAATGAGTCCACTTAAATATTCTGGGTTAGCTTGGAAGGACCATAGTTTAGTAGATTACGTCAGACTATTGATTAGATAACTTTGGATCAATCTGGTTCCTTTTACTCAGCCTTGGAGTTTACTTGGTCACAGAAATTACTTTGGCTTCTTTGGGAAATCTGCTTTGGTGGGTCTGGGCTGAGACACAGAGATCTATATTTTTAAGAGACTCTCTTAGAAAATATTAATGATCAGGTTGGTTTGAGCAAACCTGTTTTACATTGCAAAGAACCAGTGATCTGCCAGTGTTAATTTAGTTCCTGAGCTTCTTTGTCACTTTGAAAACATACTCTTGTGGTCACAAGAACTCTAGTCTGCTTGAAATATGACTATGAAATAGACATATTTCAGTGGGGAAAAAAATCTTAGTAAGTCCTGTTTAGCTTCATTTGCATAAATGAGCACCACCACCCACCTATGCCACCTCCCTCTAGTTAATTGCCTCATGTAATCCAAAAAAACTGTTCCTAACATTACAGTCACATCGGACTAGAGGTGACTCTACCAAGAAAATCACTTTTAAGGTTTGATCTGAAATAGTTTACTTTGTATTTAAATAGCTCAGTTTTTTAATATAAAAGCTGAACAGAAATTTAGGAGTTGTTGGTTAGTTTCTAAGTGATGTCCGACCTGCGACCCCATGGACTATAGCTCATCGGGTTCCTCTGTCCATGGTGTTTCCCAGCCAAGAATACTGAGTGCGTTACTATTTCATTCTCCAAGGATCTTCCTGACCCAGGGATCAAACCCGCGTCTCCTGGTCTCCTGCGTTGCAGGCCGAGCCTTTACCGCTGAGCCACAAGGGAAGCCGTGCAACTTAGAAGCAGTTGAGTGCAAACATTTTCCACGTGCACTGTCTCAACTGGAAGGGTGAAAAGGTAGGCGGCACGGGAGGCCTCCCTGAAGGCACTTCCCCAAACTCAGCAAGACAGCCTCAGCCTCTTCTGCCTTGTCCTGCACTCCCCCGTCTACTTTCCCACCAAAGATTGTTTTGCTGTTTGTTCTTCAGCTTCCCATTCTCTCTAAGCTTCCTCTACCTATTTACAAAGCTCCTTTTCTAGGAGTTTTAGCCATTTGCCCTCCAAACGCGTAGTCCCTCGACAATGTTGCTCTGTTCCTCCCTGACACTGGCCTAGGCTGTGTTCTGCCACGTTAAAGTGACTCCTAGCAAGTATTGTAAGCAGTAGATAAGCCGCAAATACTATCAGAGGGAGCTTTATCATACTTTGTATTTGAAATCATAAAATCTTATCTTTGCTTTCTCACAAGAGGACCATTATCTCCATTTTCCACAGGGGGAAACATAACTCAGATCAAGTGACCGGCCTCTTTCAAATCAGTAGCAAGCCTGGAACTGGTGCTTATTTCTTCTGTTCTCTGGTTAGCCCATGTGCCTGTCATTAAAACGTTATTTCATTCAAGAATTATTTACTCTTTCTTCCAGATCGTTAATAAAGACATTAAACAAAACCAGACCTCACACTGACCCTATAGTCAACACATTGCCCTGAGTCATTTGGACTTGTCCTCCAGCCAGTTCTTGGTCCATGTGACAGAGCCCATTGCAAAGCCAATGCTAATTAGGTTGGCAAACAAGATTTATTGAGATACTGTATCAAATGCATTACAAAAATATAAATATATGTGTGTTAAGGTCCATTCATTGTGCTCGCTAAGTTTTTAAATCTATTGAAAATGCTATCAGGACTGTCTGGCACTATTTGTTTTTATAAATCTGTTCTTTTACAGCAGAGCTCTTTTGATTCCATTATCCTCTCAGCGTTTCAATCTTAACGCGGTTCTGTTATTTTTTTTTTAAAGAATTGATTTCACAATGGGAATTCGAGTACAGATGCCTTATTCCAAGATGGTTATTAGTGAAATTAACAATAATTAACCCCATAAAAGAACACTGAGCCAAAGAGAACCGTAGTCATCTTAGTAAGTGTCTTGGGACCAGAATTAGGATTTCTGATTTCCCATCTCCTCCCGAACACTAAACAGCATTGTTTCACAGAAAACTAAGCTTGTAACTGTGTCCTCCAAATGGAGCAACTATAATTCATGTCTGATTTTTAGACTTGTTTTCCTATAGTTTCCACTAAGTTATATTTTTTTTTACCCTAGAATTTATTTTACTTAACTACTGCATATGAATCTTTGTTGATATACTGTAAAACTTTACCTGCATATTTTTTAACCTGGATAGGTCATTTGTTTGACAGAATTCTTCTATCTTTTAGTGAAAATTTAAAATGTCATAAGAGGCAAGGAATTCCATTTAAACCAAAGTCAAAGTGGTCTCCTGATGACTGCCCTAAAGCATATTTTATATGAATGGAAATTGGGTCAGCTAGGAATTAAATTAACAACCACCATATTTCCTTAACCACAACTGCATAACCTTATGTCCAAGATATTCACAGCTGAGGACTTTACCATTGACTTGCCAAAAAAATGCTATGCACATACAGTTTTTGGCCTGCTTTAAGAAAGGTCCCTTCTGGGTAGGCTATTTTCACTATTGGTCTGAGCCATTTCACCAGGACGATCCGCTATACATATGTTCTAAGTAACACAAACTTTAAAATTGTAATAACCATCAACTAAATGGTCATGCTGGAAAACAATAGATAATTAAAATGTGGGTGTCATGTATAAAGCTCTTTGCTAATCAATGGAACTCTTCATTAGAGTGAAACCAATGATGTATCTGATATTTTGATTTTTTTATTAGAAATATAATAAATGGTATTTTAAAGTGTTTAAAATCTACATGGAAGAGAAACAAACTAAATTTTAGCATTGAGTAAGGGATTCCACAACTTCAACTATATATTTTTAAATATATACATAGGAATCATTTTATATGTGCAAGTCAATGAATTCATTTCTTTATAATTACAGGCATAGCAACATTTATGAATACAAATTTATGTAGTATCAATTAATATGAAATGGTATTTACATGCAAGAAAAAGGCATGATTCAGATTTCAGGAGTTGCTTGTGAGGTCCTGTTCCGATGAGTTTGCTTTTATGCCTCAAGGACATTCTACACAGGCAAGTTTACAGTTGCCCTAGATTGAAAAAAGACCGGCTGCTTTATTATTAGCAACAAACATGTGTGTGTTCCTTTAAGGGTATCAGCTGCTACAAGAACAAACTTGCACACTGATTTCTGAGTTTAGTCCTATGTGGCAATAAAATAGCTTTCTCTAAACTGATTCTTACGAGTTTATATTATGCCATCATTTTTATTAACTGTTGAAATATACAAATTAAAAATTCATAAAGTGCAAACATGAAAGTAATTTCATATATATTGATATTATCAAGGTCTAATTTAGAATGTCATTTACATTTCTAAGTAACATGGCTTCACTATTGATTAATTTTTGTTTTCAAGTTTCATAAGAGTATGATGTGGAAAGTGACTCACATTTCAATGTATTGTGAGTAGAAAAATCTTATGAAAGAGTAAGTACTGATTTTTTTAGCATTTCCTAGGTTTTGCTCTGTGCAAATTATATTCCATATATATCTTGTATCACAACAAATCTCTGAGACCCAATCTATTATTATCCTCATTTCACAGATGAGGACTGTGAGGCACAGAGGTCTGAAGTAATTTGTCCTAAGTACACAACCAAAAACCAGGATGTTAACACAGTTTTTTGCAGAGCTCTTCCCCTGAACTCATGTTGAAGATAAGATAGGTCAGTAGGTGAGTGGTTCTGAGCTGGGCAAGGGTCAGAGTCACCTGGAGGACTCACTAAAACACAGATTGCCAGGTCTCCTCACTTGAATTTCTGAGAGAGTAACTCTGGCCTGAGACCTGAGAATCTGCATTTCTAACAACTTCCCAGGTGATGTGATGCTGCTGGTCTGAAGCCTACACTTTTAGAGTGACAGATATGAGTGATTCTGGAAGTAGGAAAATGAGATACATACAGAGATTGCAGGAGCTAGAAATGCTACCTTGTGAATGAAGAGAGAAAGGTGGGGTGGGCAGTGGGACCCCAAGAGAGCAAAGCAAAATGTTCAGGTGGAGCAAGTCTGGGAAAGAGGAGCACCTGAGCTGGGGGTCTGTGCCAGCGTGTGAGTCTGTGGCCAGGAGGAGAGAGCAGGTGGGAAATCCTACGAGGAGACAGATGCCAAACTAAGGAGGAAATTCTAAAGAGGAACTCTGAAAGAGCCACAGTAATTTCTGCTTAAAAACTCAACCCTGGGGAAATATTTGACTTTCCTAAAGCACAGTGCCCTCATAGCTCAGTTGGTAAAGAATCTGCCTGCAATGCAGGAGACACCGGTTCGATCCCTGGGTCGGGAAGATCCCCTGGAGAAGGGAAAGGCTACCTACTCCAGTATTCTGGCCTGGAGAATTCTGTGGACTGCAGTCCATGGGGTCCAAAAGATTCAGACACAACTGAGCGATCTTCACTTTCACAGCACAATGATAGAGCGTACAGCAGACAATAGCGGCAAAGGCATCAATCTGGGAGGCAGGAATGATGCCCCCCACCCGCCCAGCTTGCCGGATCCTATGGCAGCCACTTGCCCTCATTGAGCCTTTCTTTATTCTAGTTCATCTCTAAAGCCCTTTCTTACTTTAATGGTCTAAGTTTAAAACTGAGAGGGATGGTGGGCTATGACTTCCCAGTATACTTGCTTTAAAATCTGTTTCTCTCTTACATCTATGATGCTTATAAACTGATCATCCCATTACCCAGTCTGAGTTAGAATAGAGGTCTATGAACTTTACCAGTGATTTCTTATTCGAATAGGTGATGTTTACATTTGTCCCTATTTTTGGTTTGCGTCTTCAGGTAGCACTGTAGTTCGATCGTGATTTATTTTCAGCAGCCAGAAGCTCGTGTGTGCTACCTCTCAGGCCTGCCTTCCACGTAGAAGTTTGGGAGAGCCACCGATATGGTCAATGGGAGAAGTGAGACGCGCCAAGCTTGTTTTCTTGGCTATTAGTTGACAGAGGCCACTTGGGGGCATGTTTCATTTACTCTCAAATTAAGATGGCATGCCGTGTCTCCTGGTCACCCAATTCTTCGTTTTAAAGAGTCAAGGTGCTTTTTTAAGTCAATAAGAGAGAGGTGTGAGTTTATTTCCCTGTATGGGGTCTCAAAGAATTCAGGAGAGGGATGTCCCAGCCGCAGGACGTGCAGAGGAACGTTGGGGCGCTCAGGCTCCTCTTGGCCTCCCTCCTGTAGGTGTTCTCTTCTCTCCAGGATGAGGCCTCCAGCCTGTCAGCCTCTATTCAGTCTCTCTTCCTGTACTATTTTTAACAACCCCCAGCAGTGTGTTACAGTAGAGCTTGAGCCTGCCCTCAAGCTTCTCAGCCAGAACTTCCTATTTCCAGCTCTGTGTTCAACCTCTAATATATGGTTAGTCAGATGGAAGAAACCCATGATGGTGACTCTGTAGCACATACTTCTTGTAGGATAGGGAGTTTGTAGTACTTTTTATTTTTTGAATATAAAAACTATGATCCAAGAGACAGAAAGTGGCTTGCTCTAGGTCATCCAGAGAGATAGCAGTAGGAGCAGAACTAGAACCTGGATCACTGTCTTTAAGCCAAGAGAGCCTCTAGTGGGCCCCTTCTCTTGGACGTTGCTACTAGCAAAGGTTTTTCTGTTGTACTAGTTCTTGCTTGGGGCTTCCCTGGTGGCTCAGACGGTAAAGCCACTGCCTACAATGCAGGAGACCTGGGTTCGATCCCTGGGCTGGGAAAATCCCCTGGAGGAGGAAACGGCAACCCACTCCAGTACTCTTGCATGGAAAATTCCATGGGCAGAGGAGCCTGGTAGGCTACAGTCCAGGGGATCGCAAAGAGGCGGACACAACTGAGCACCTTCACTTCTAGCTTCTGCTTGAACACACACTCACACATGCATTTTCACACTTTCACATACCCACAGTCATCACTCACACATTCTCATACTTGTGTACCTTCAGGAATACCAGAACACTCACATTTCAATGTGGCCTGCTGCTGAGGGCCCAGCTTGTTTACCCAGATTCCTTTTGCTGGGTCAAAGAGATCCACACAGGATTTGAAATCTGATGTCAACAGATTCAACCCCAGCCAAGGGTCTGGACCAGGACTTGGCCGGCATGGGATTTTCCTGGGGAGGCTCTGACTCTAGTTTTCCTGGTGCTCGGTTAAGTGGCAGACAGAAACAAAACTTTCAGGAGAAAGTGATCAGAAAAGAAAATCTAATGGCAGGATTCAAGTGGTCAGAAGGGAGCTGGTGCCTGGGAACCAAGGACAGAAAAAGAAATTTTAAAGACAAGAGTCGAGTAACTGAACAGTTCCAGATTCCAGAAACCAAACCCATGTACGTAACAGTGAGGCAGGCACAAGGAAGTGGAAGGTCCTGAGGTCTCTCTGGTATCAGAGGATAATAGGAGTGAGGGTCCTCTCCCACAGCTCGATGCTAACCATGAAGACGATGGCTCAGGTGTTGCTGGATTTGACTGGCCTTTGAACCAGGTGACGCTCTGTGCTATCTTCTGTGGCAGCTTGTGACTTGCAAGGTCTTCACCTCTTTCTTGCACAAAGGAAGCAAAGTGAGTAGACTTTAGTCACCCAATAGTGGCAAAACCTAAAGAACGCTAAGATGTTATCATTAATTCCTTTGTGGCAGTAACTACTGCCAGGGTTCTCCTGGTCGCTCAGGTGGTAAAGAGTCTGCCTGCAATGCTGCAGACCCAGGTTCGATCCCTGGGCCAGGAACCGTAAGTTCCTCTTGCGCCCCGCTTGCAGCCTGATAAATGTCACCCGGGTAAGTTAAGGTTTCCTGAAGGTGACCTAAATTCTCCTGGGCAAACAATGAAGCCTCACAGGAAAGCACCTAGATCTGTGTGAGAGCAGCCTAGACCACATTCTCACAACCTCCCAGAAGCTGAATGTCAGGTTTATCCAGACTTGGATCACAATGATCACTGTGCATAGCTCTTAATTAATCAACAAATTAGTCAACAATATGCAGATAAGTAAGATAATTGTTTGGCATGCCTATCACCTTCTCTCTTAATGTAGTCTGTCTTATGCCTAGGCAAAGTGGGTGGCCACAGGCCAGATGAGATTTAAGCAATGAGATTTAGGCGAGAAAGGACACTGCTTCAGCTATAAACTCTGCCCACGATCGGGACACAAACAATGTACCACACACAAGGGTGTAACTATTCCTTTACCAATAATAATGCCGGGAGTTTCTCACCCTACAAAGAACGCATTTTGGCCCCTTCTCTTGGACGTTGCTACTAGCAAAGGTTTTTCTGTTGTACTAGTTCTTGCTTGGGGCTTCCCTGGTGGCTCAGACGGTAAAGCCACTGCCTACAATGCAGGAGACCTGGGTTCGATCCCTGGGCTGGGAAAATCCCCTGGAGGAGGAAACGGCAACCCACTCCAGTACTCTTGCATGGAAAATTCCATGGGCAGAGGAGCCTGGTAGGCTACAGTCCAGGGGATCGCAAAGAGGCGGACACAACTGAGCACCTTCACTTCTAGCTTCTGCTTGAACACACACTCACACATGCATTTTCACACTTTCACATACCCACAGTCATCACTCATACATTCTCATACTTGTGTACCTTCAGGAATACCAGAACACTCACATTTCAATGTGGCCTGCTGCTGAGGGCCCAGCTTGTTTACCCAGATTCCTTTTGCTGGGTCAAAGAGATCCACACAGGATTTGAAATCTGATGTCAACAGATTCAACCCCAGCCAAGGGTCTGGACCAGGACTTGGCCGGCATGGGATTTTCCTGGGGAGGCTCTGACTCTAGTTTTCCTGGTGCTCGGTTAAGTGGCAGACAGAAACAAAACTTTCAGGAGAAAGTGATCAGAAAAGAAAATCTAATGGCAGGATTCAAGTGGTCAGAAGGGAGCTGGTGCCTGGGAACCAAGGACAGAAAAAGCAAATTTTAAAGACAAGAGTCGAGTAACTGAACAGTTCCAGATTCCAGAAACCAAACCCATGTACGTAACAGTGAGGCAGGCACAAGGAAGTGGAAGGTCCTGAGGTCTCTCTGGTATCAGAGGATAATAGGAGTGAGGGTCCTCTCCCACAGCTCGATGCTAACCATGAAGACGATGGCTCAGGTGTTGCTGGATTTGACTGGCCTTTGAACCAGGTGACGCTCTGTGCTATCTTCTGTGGCAGCTTGTGACTTGCAAGGTCTTCACCTCTTTCTTGCACAAAGGAAGCAAAGTGAGTAGACTTTAGTCACCCAATAGTGGCAAAACCTAAAGAACGCTAAGATGTTATCATTAATTCCTTTGTGGCAGTAACTACTGCCAGGGTTCTCCTGGTCGCTCAGGTGGTAAAGAGTCTGCCTGCAATGCTGCAGACCCAGGTTCGATCCCTGGGCCAGGAACCGTAAGTTCCTCTTGCGCCCCGCTTGCAGCCTGATAAATGTCACCCGGGTAAGTTAAGGTTTCCTGAAGGTGACCTAAATTCTCCTGGGCAAACAATGAAGCCTCACAGGAAAGCACCTAGATCTGTGTGAGAGCAGCCTAGACCACATTCTCACAACCTCCCAGAAGCTGAATGTCAGGTTTATCCAGACTTGGATCACAATGATCACTGTGCATAGCTCTTAATTAATCAACAAATTAGTCAACAATATGCAGATAAGTAAGATAATTGTTTGGCATGCCTATCACCTTCTCTCTTAATGTAGTCTGTCTTATGCCTAGGCAAAGTGGGTGGCCACAGGCCAGATGAGATTTAAGCAATGAGATTTAGGCGAGAAAGGACACTGCTTCAGCTATAAACTCTGCCCACGATCGGGACACAAACAATGTACCACACACAAGGGTGTAACTATTCCTTTACCAATAATAATGCCGGGAGTTTCTCACCCTACAAAGAACGCATTTACATTTAATCTTGCGATAGATCTTTCTAGAAACATCTTTGCTGAGAGTCTGGAAAACAAGCCAGCGTGGCCAGACTTCAGGGCCAGTGCACATGCCAGCGGTGAGTTTGCAAACATGGATCTTCACGTTTTGTCAAAAAAAGGCACAGACCTCTTAGAAATAAAAAAACAAGTACCATTTCCTGATGGAACTTGGCTTTTCTAAACCCATGTCTGGACTAATTTGCAAGTGAAGTCTTTATATTGTAACACTTGAAAGGCAGAAGTAGACTGAATAAGTTATATCTTAGGATTGACCCAATATCCTAACTGTTATCTCCACAGCAACCATCACTTAAGGTTAGATTTTAATATGAGTCTCCTTTGATCTTTCTACATCAGTCACACGGTGAATCAGTTCTCAGTGTTTACTTTGTAGTATCACGATAATAAAAATATTGTAGCCGCTCTGCTTTACTGTTCAGACTTTCTCAAAGAAATAATCCTAGTGTCAAATGGGTCATCAAAAATGCCAAAGTGTTTTACCAGTTGTTCATGTATCGATCACATGAAACACCTATCCCTAGAATTACTTCTCTATAAAGTGAATAAAACAGCAATGAACTGTGGAATATTTTTTAAAATCCCATGTTGAATCTGTGCAACCATCAAACATACCATATCATGTTTCTCCATAGCATTCAATGGATATAATTTGTCCTGAGATGCCTCCTGTGTTCTTGTTGCAACTCGCATTCACTGTTTTTGTTTTGTTTTGCTTTCATTTGCCAAAACATATGTTACTGACCATTTAAGGCAAAACAGCCTTGTGTGTAGAATCCCACATGGCAAATGCTTGCATTTCAATTAAACCCAGATCTCTTGACATCTTTATGCATCTGAGCCCCAGCCGTCTGAGGGTAATTCTGTCAGCCCCCTAACCCCACTCTTGATCAGTATAAGCATTTCTATTCTTAGACTATGAAATATGCGCCTTAAGTGTCCAGGGAAGGCTTGCTGGCTTGTCACAGCTGCAGCCTGCTGGGGAGTACTTTGTGTGGACCACGAGCAGGACTTTCCTGCCTTCCTTCCCAGCTGGCCCCTCTGAATGGGAGAAGGTGGACCCCCCAGGCTCATCACTCCTCTTTGTGCCCTCACACCAAACCTGCAGGGCTGAAAAGAGGCAGGGCTGGGAAGTACGGAGGCCAGTTTGTTCCCACTGAGTAAAAGAATAGCTCAGAAAGGAGACCAAATAATTATTCTTCTCACACTGCCTGGAAAGAAGACAGAGGCCATTAAATGAATGAATCATTCTTTGGGAGCTTCTGTACCAGGTTGATAACCTTATTTGAATCAAAACTGGATAACTTTAGGGATAAAATAATCTGAAAAATGTTAGGCAGAAGACACCAGAGGGAAAAAAACCTTAAATAGCAGTTCATTTTTATTTGCTAGTGATCGACTTGGACTATAGTCACTTAATGACTCCCAAGTCTGTTTAAATGGTGAAAAGACATTTTTTCCAATATTTTTAAGCCAACAAAACCTAGGTATTTGTATTTCTGTGCTAGACTGTGGCTTAATTAAATAATTTTAACTTAAAGAAAAGACACTTTTTTAAAAATTAAAGTCCATTGCTGCCAGAATCAATCAGAAATATAAGAACAGATGAGAAGTGAGGCGTGAGAATTTTCATTTGGGTTAAAAATAAAAGAATAAACTGAATTTTAGTTGTAGGAACCACTGCTGATATGTTTCATACCATCTAAAGCCTGAGAACTACACTGCTATTTATCCTAATTCAAGCTTTCAATACATCTTAGAAATTCTCGTGGAAAAACCCCAGAGATTCCTTGTTCTAGTTACTTACAGGACATGGCCATTATTCATTTTCTTCATTAAAGAGTCCAAAATTAAAGAGTCTAAAATACAATTTCTGCGACAATCAAAAAAGATAAAAGCCCTCCAGTTTTTCTTAATTTTTCGTAAGGGCTTCCCAGGTAGCTCTGCGGTAAAGAATCTGCCTGCAGTGCAGGAGACCTAGGTTTGATCCCTGGGTTGGGAAGATCCCCTGGAGTAGGAAATGGCAACCCACTCCAGTATTCTTGCCTGGAAAATCCCATAGATAGAGGAGCCTGGCGGGCTACAATCCACGAAGTCACAAAGAGTTAGACGTGACTTAGCTAATGAGCATGCATGCACACAAACCTTTCAAAAGGTTGTAGGAACCAGTTTACGCACCCCTAGTACAGATCAATCAAAATATAACATAGGTTCCATAATGATAATAAAAGTGTCCTTAGACTTTAACACTCTTTGAAGAGAAATCATTCTAACTCAGTTCATTGACTGAGTTTGCCCTAGTATCTGAAACCAAGTTTATTTTTGTTGGAATACATACAACTTTGAGAGACAGAAAGTTTCATTTGTTTTTGTTATTAGATACCACAACATACTTTGGGTTCAAGCTGTTCATTTGAAGACCACTTTTGCCTTCCTTTTTAGAGTAAAATTTTTTCCAGATACTCTGCACCTGTTTTCACAATGCCATAGTCAGAACATTTCCTCTGCTTAACATTAGTTGCTAAGCAGAATATATTTCAGTACACCAGCTGTAAAACTGTCAATCACACAAGCATTGCAAGTGTTTGGTAACCTGATAGCACCTTAAATTAACAGCCATTCTCTGATATCCAGCAATCGATGCTAGAATATTTAACTTGAACAGAATCATGCTTTTTATTATGTGAAATAAGAGATGTGATGAAAAAAAGTCTGAAATCTTTAATATTTCCCACTGTTTCACTGGGGTTCTTGTTTGAGTCTTTACTGAGACCATTCTATCATGAATGACCATGTTCACAAAGATAAAAAGGTTTTATCAACAGCAGATGGGATTCCTTTCACGTACCAACAGAATAGAAATTGTTTTATAAAAACAAGTTTTCACTTTATTTTACTAAAGAAAATGTGAGGTTCAACCCAAGACTCTTAAAGTTATTTAGTACTTTTATTATTAAGTTAGCCGATTTAATTTACTTACTATTGCCAAATATAGGGCAACATGCAAAGGATGTACAACATTTGTAAACTCTAAGTAAGGGTGCTTGGTACAGTGAGGAAAGGTTGGATAGAGATTTATCAGACATCATTCATCTTCAGAGTCAGGATGGGAGTACATGGAGAGCTTTTGTGTGTGAGCACTCCTTGAATACTGATTATGAATGTGCATTAAACAACCTCTGTGTGATTTAACAGAAAATGGACTCTAGGAAGCTGTTCCTCTTATCTTGAATCTAAAGAGATACCAATGCAGAGATTATACAATGCAGCAATGCTTATTATAAGGGAGTTTGGTACTGTGTTTGTTATTACCTGTACATTTTCCAAAGGACTTCATGTGACTGTGATAAAGAAACAGTCTATGACAGCTAAACAAAGGTGTAGTCATTTCAGTTTATGTTTGAACTTCCACTCTTCTGTACAATTCAAACAAAGTCATATCCAGCTGCTTACTTACTCCAACCATAAAACACTGCTTTATCATCTACTTCTGTGGTATCTTTAAATATACTACATAAACCCCTGTAATATGAGAAAGTCGAGGTTTCAGTTGCATCAGAATCAGGAAATAGAGGGTTAGGATTGCCAAAGCAATTTAAAGTCAGACACCCACTGCCCCATTATCAGTAATATAATAGTGCCTTTCATTTTATAAACTCATAGTTTATTACCATTTGTGTTATAGTATGAGCATCTGGTTATGGGTGATAGACAAGATGGTAAACCTGGGGAGAACCATTCACCCTTGAGATTGCAGTACATTCTGACTCATCTTTTTGTACTCACAACCTCCAAGTAGTATAAGCTTGAAACAGCTGTGAGGCTCCTTTCATCGAACGCATCAATCCCAGGACCCACAGTATTTCATGTGGAACATGGTCTCCAAGTTTAACCAAATCATTAACCTCAGAGGGAGAAAGGCCTCTGAACATTAATGAGTATTTTTAGTAGCATTTATGTGATTATATCCAAGCACGTAAGAAAGTGCTCAGAGAAAACATTTAGAGAATACAAAAAAGTATGAAAAGAAAGAAAGATCGTGTTTTACATTTTGCCGAATATCTTCCTGCCCCTACAGATGCTTCTACATCGCTACCTTCCAAAATAGGCACGCTGTGGAATCAGTTTGTGGGCTACTTCTTTCAGTTGTTAATATTTTTGACCATTTTTTCTCCACAATAAATATTTTTTTAGTAACATGATCATTTAAGGCTACATAGTCCATTGTATGGATATAAAATCATTTGCTTAACTACTCTCCTATTTTGGGGCTTCCAAAAAATATACCATTATAAATAAGGCTACCTTGTACCAACTTTAATTTTTTTAGAATATTTGTTTAGAAATAGACATTTGTGGGGTAGGGGGATAAGCACTTTTATAAAATTTTGGTAGTCATTATCATATTATTTTTCAGAAAGTCTAATTTGTACCAATTTATTCCCAACACATGGAGAAGGAAATGGCAGCCCACTCCAGTACTCTTGCCTAGAGAATCTTATGGATGGAGGAGCCTGGTGGGCTACAGTCCATGGGGTCACAGAGTCGGACATGACTGAGTGACTTCCCTTCCTTTTATTCCCAGCACAATATTCCTTTAAGTGGAGCCACTTATGGGAACTTTCATGCTCATATTTTACTTAAATTTTTTCTAAACATTGAACAGTTGTGTCTTGTCCTATATTATAAACAGCAAAAATGGTGAAAACAACATCTGAACTTAGCCTTTTCTTCTTTCACCAAATGAGAACAACCTATTGAAGCTGCAGTGGAACAATGTACCTACTACCTCCGTGTTGATATGATTTAATCTCTGCCTTAATATCCTGACTCTTGGGTACACAGGGAAAATTTCCTTCAATTTGTAAAGGTTTAATTGTTGCTGTGTCATTTCTCATTTTCTACGCTGAGGGCAACACGTGAATGATTCTTCTCTCTTCTTCAAGCTACCCAAGCCAACAGAGGTGAGCCCAAAGTAGGCAATTTGGCAAAACTATCCAATGCTCAGCTGACACGTGGTGTTACACACACGGAAGGGAAGCCCGGGGCGAGTTTTCCTTCGATCGTGGGTGTGCCTTCTCTGCCCTGCCTGTCCACCAATCAGTCTGTAGGTGCTGCGAGATGACTGCGGTCTGCATGCTGGCCCCTTCTCTCTCTCTCTCCTCTCCCCTTCTTCCCTTCCTCCTTCAACTCCTTTCTTCCTCTCTCCGTCTCTTTTATGAGGAAAGAGTCACAAGAAGGAGTGCAATCAATGAGAAAACACTCCAGTGAAGGTAGACGGCGAGCAGCAGCTGCCTGGTACTCAGAAAGGCACAGATCAGACCTGCTTTGTTTTGCTTGTGAACTAGGATGGATCACAGCCCTGGGCATAGACTTAGAGATAATGTTTCTTTTTTAAAACTTTTAAACAGATAGGGAGAGAAACTTGGTCATACAGAGGTACCAGGGTGCTGAATGAGTGCATTCACCAAGACATTTGTGGCTCTAGACATACATGTGCAGTTACCTTAAATCTATCAGACATGAAGTAAAACGATAGATAGCTAAATGGTTGATAACATAAAACAGAAAAGACAATATTGAGATATTTTTATGATCATAATCTCTTTATCTTATTGGAAGTACATATAGCATTCACTGTATCTCTTTGGCATAGAATAACTGAGCCAGGTAGTTTATATAACCTAAATCTTCTGATCTTTAAGCCAACAAGCCATAGTTTTGGTTGATCATTTCTCAATGTGTTGAGAAATCCCTATACATTTCTTTCTGAAAAATTAGTATTTTATTTCCCTTTGTGTTACATTTCAGCCGAGTTCCCACATTCTTCCCTTTTTATTAACTGTGGAGATATTCCAACCTATTCACCCTGGTAAAGGAGGCAGATTTTCAAGTTGTTAGTCTAATAGCAACAGTTAGTCTAATTACATTTTAATGAAATAAACATTATTGTTGGAGGTTTTTGTGTTTTGTTTTTTCTGCTGAAGCAGCATTTTAATCATTACAATGTGCGGGTACACACACACACACACACACACACACACACAAAACTTGGGAAGCTGTTTGATCAGTGAATATTCTAACTAAAGACAACCAAATCAATCAAAAGTCAGCAATTTTCTCAGGCTCCATTTCCCTTCCTGCCAATTAAGTCACAGGAAAGCACACACACTCACACCTGCACCTGGGAATCCCAGGAACTCCATGGCCCGAAGCATCTTTCCCCAGGAAAGAGCTCGCATCGTGCACTTGCGCTGTACTTTCCTTTCATTGTTTTGGTGGTGGGGGTGATCGGTTTCTTTTGAACCCCAGGTGCAGAGAGTCAAGTTAATCATATTCACTTCAAAGCACTTGATTACCAGTGGTCTGCTCGAGGCCCCTTGCACTGGAGTATTTATTCCCTGTTGGCCCCATTTTTTCTTCCATATTGCAGGAAGCTATTCTAATGAGTTTAATACATATCTTTCTAGTATAAGGATGATATATAAAACATTTGATACGTTCGTGGTACCATTTTGTTAAATTTTTAGAACATCTATTTCTTTCAGCTCTGAAATGTTTCAAAATACATCCTGCGCGCCCACCTTTATTTTTTAAAAAAGCCTCTTGCTCCAACACTGTCACTGTTAGAAACAAATTAATCCCTCTGGGTGTCTTCTCTATCTAGTCCTAGTCTGCCTCTACTCACCCAAAGTTTTTGCTCTCATTTTTTCCAGCTCTCTCATCTTTTAGGACTTTATAAAAATATAATTAAAAGTGCACAAAATACTAATGCATGGATAGAGCTTGGAAGCGTCAAACAGACTTTTCTTTTTTATTATGTATATGTTTATTTTGAAAAATTTGTTTTTCCCTTCTCCCAATAAAACCACTAACTATATTGTTATAATCAATTATTTTCACATACTTTTTTTCTTCTTTAAATCTGATTTATTTTTAATTGGAGTATAAGTGCTTTACAATGCTGTATTAGTTTCTGCCGTACAGCAGCATGAATCAGATGCACGTGCCTCTGAACCTCCCTCCCACCCAGCCCGCATCCCACATTTCTAGGTCATCACAGAGCTCCGAGCTGAGCTCCTTGTGCTCTATATAGCAGCTTCCCACTAGCTATCGATTTTAGACATCTATTTTACACATGGTAGTATACGTATGTCAATTTTACTCTCTCGATTAGTCCCATCCTCTCCTTCCCTCACTATGTCTACAAATCAGTCAAACAGGCTTTTCTTAATAAGCCATATTTGTCATTATTTTTAACGGGCTTGTTCCTCCATATCCATCCCCTACATAGTGTGGTTAGATGCTTGGGAAAACAAAGAGAAAAGTGCATGCTCTTGAATCCCTTCATCCTAGTTAACATATTAAAATTTAGGGGAAAAAAAAAAAAACCTTTTAGAGAACAACCAAGGCAGTATTTAATTAAGAGCCAAATTTCTTAAAATTTATTTTTTTTAATTTTAGCAAAATAATTGGGATTGATGTGGTCAAATTAATCTTCACTGTCCCCTCTCCCCTCTTCTATGCTAATCCATTATTAACGCTAACTTACAGATGAGGAAATAAAGACTTAAAAATAGTATTTACTCATGGCCATATAGTTATCAGGACATGAATCTAGATTTTTTAGCTCCAAAGTTCATGCACTAAAATGGGTTCTCCAACAGTTTACTAATAAGTTCAAAATTTGGCCTGATCTTATAGGTATGTCTGCCTTACTCTGGTCCTCATTTATGCAATAATCTTGGCCCATTCTGTGTGCCAGGTGCTGCGTCGTGTGAATACTGGAGTCGGAAGGATGAGGTGCCCAAGTCTTCTCGAAAGAGCTGAAGGTCTGAGAAAAGCATGCCTTACTTATTGTCCAAGCCCAGAAATTCTTATTCAGATGTAGTCTAGTAAAGTGCACATGAACAGCATCCTTAACGAGGGAAAATAGAATAAGAAAGACTGAAGAATAATGAACAGAAATTGCACCCCCTTTTTGGTTGACCACAGGTCCCACTGCTTTTTCTGCACAATGACTCTTCCATTCCTACTGCAGACTCGCCACTGATTGGGATCTCCTATCTTGGATTTACTCTCCAAACTTTAGATCAAATATGATATACTAGTACACACCTATTATCATGATTGGGCTAGCCTGGTGGCTCAGTGGTGAAGAATCTGACTGCAGTGCAGTAGACTCAGATTCTATCCCTGGATTGGGAAGAGGCCCTGGAAGAGGGCATGGCAACCCACTCTAGTATTCTTGCCTAGAGAATCCCCATGGACAGGGCCTGGTGGACTACAGTCCATGAGGTCACAAAAGAGTTAGACATGACTCAGCAACTAAACAGTAACAACTATCGTAATTATCCAAAGTGATTACTTGGATTTTAGCATCTAATTCCAAATTTTATAGACCTAAAAATGTATTAGAATCTGCTTCTGATGAAAAGGAAGACTTCCTCAGATCCATGTAATGATCTATTTGTTCCACCCTTGGAAAAAATATATTAATCAGAGTCCACACTGCAGCAACAAATTAAGGTCAGGAAAGTGCCATTTTGAAAGTTATTTCCTAGATTTTTGTGAACACATTCTAGAATTTACTGCAAATGAAGCCACAGTTGGAATTCTTAGCCTGTCTGATGCCACCAACTAGATTATCCTATGTTATAAGCAGCATCCTAACAAAACAGACACAATACGAAAACAAATACCAGGTCAAGTGGCTCACATGGGTCGCCTGCAGGTCACTCATCCACATGAGCAGCATTTTATGTTTTGGTTCAGTGCTGCCCGGAGGTACACATTAACTTTAAAGAGAATTACTGAAGATTTCCTCAGAAATGAGTCCAACCAATTTCCCTTCTTTCTGCATTTGTAATGTGTTGACATTAATTAGTACCTAATTCCTGGAGTGTGTTCAGGCTACGGTGATGGACAGAAAGGAATGATTTCTGGGCAGATTAGGCACACAACCTCCTGGCCCACTTCCAGGGGACAGAGGTTCAGCCTGGCTGCCATCGGAACTGAGTCTTCATCAGACTTGTTCACATTCCTCACTAGGGCCCAAATATCTTAAAGAGAGAGTAGGAGCTGGTTCTCGTAGTAACAGTCATTGTTCCTTAAGAAACTCACCATACCCTGAGTTATTGTCCAAAAGCTATGAAGAGAAAACGTAAAGAGTCATTTAATGACAGTTCACAGTGACTGAGCAAGTTAGTCAAAAGCAGATCTGACTCCAGGTCCCTCTGTCTTACATTATTTTAAATTTACATATTTGTTCACGAATCCCTGATCCCACATCTGCACAAGAAGCTTCTATGTTTCAGTGAAAATGAGCATTCTGAAGGGTAGCTTCATAATATCAATTAGGCTACTACTGAGAAGTAAAGTATGGAGGGAGACTGAAAGAGTAGTACGGGATATTTTGTGTATATTGTGTCTTCATCTTTAGTTGTTTTAAAAATTAATTTGTCCAGGAAGTCTTCTCCCTGGACAGAGAGCTATGATATGCTTGTGCCATTTTAGAAATTCACTGGAAAATGTTATTAAAGGCTACCATTTGACCTTCTCCTGATATTTTATCATCTTCACTTCAAAATATATTTGACTATTAGCAAGACAGAGAGTTAACAAATTAAACGGTGAACATGAGGGAAGACAACCAAAATTGTATTTTTTTAAGGGAATATGAATACTACCTAATATTAGTAGAGCTTAATAAATGATACAGCAGTGAGCAGCCCAGAATAGTCGAAATACACAGCAACACAGAGACTGAGTTGAATAAGGTGAAACTGAGATTTACATAACTTCATTTATGAAAATTAAGAATGCAGGTGTACAAAACCACCATATACATTTCACAAGGACACATACAAAGATACATAACAAAAACATTGTGTTATTTTTAGAGGAAAGAAGGAACTGGGCCTGGAAAATAAAGACAAAAGAGGAGTAAGAAACAGAGACCAGTAATTATAATGAGCTGGAAGTGGAGGGATGCTATTATCTCGATACCTCACTTGAATTTAAAAAAAAAAAAAAATTGTCACACTAATCGTCCCAAGCAACATAATCACTTAAAACTTCTGACTGTCAATATTAATCCCACTTTGTGTTTTAGGATAATATTTTATTAACAAGCACATCACAATCAGTCTTTACATATTTAGAATAAACTATGAACAATAATGGTCATGAGTATTAATGTTATGACCACAGTTCATGGCATATTCTAAACACATAAAGTCATTTTATTACAAGGATACTCCAGAGCAATGTACAGGAAAGAAGACCAGGGCTCCACTGTTGTGCACTGCCTTTTTTGGATGTGATCTAAGAAAAAACACAGATGTTCATGCAATAAGGAAATAAAGTCTTTGAGTACATATGACTTTCTTTCATTTCTTTCAGGCTTTTTAGTTTTTTTTTTCATCTGTTAGAGAAGTATTAGCTAGACTCGATCCACATTCAAGCAAAGGCAAAATTACTTTTCACTTCCCAGCCAAGATAATTAGAAAATGCTGGTCAGAATATAACAAGAAGGGCTTCCATAATAGCTCAGTTGGTAAAGAATCTACCTACAATGCAAGAGACCTCGGTTGGATTCCTAGGTTGGGAAGATACCCTGGAGAAGGGATAGGCTACCTACTCCATTATTCTTGGGCTTCCCTTGTGGCTGAGCTGGTAAAGAATCCGCCCACAATGCAGGAGACCTGGGTTGGAGACCTGGGTTGGGAAGACCCCCTAGAGAAGGGAAAGACTACCCACTCCAGTATTCTGGCCTGGAGAATTCCACAGACTGTATAGTCCATGGACATGAGTGAGCCACTTTCACTGTCTTTTTCTCTGGTCGTCTTCTCTCTAGCCCATACCCCAGTGTGAGTGCTCATATTCATATACAGTGTATAACAGTAGCCTAACAGGAGTAACTTGCCCAGAGGAGAAGGAAATAGTGATCCTATTAAAGCAAAACTTCATAGCAATTATGAAAATGGAATCTCCTACAAATTAATTTTTAAAACAACTAAAGGATGTTTTAAGAATTAGTTCTTGTTGTATTTCTTTTCTGCATGCTTTGCATGAACATTTTAATACTTTCGTAGCCTTCAGATTTTATGAACCAAAATAAAATGCTTGTGAATATATACCCGTGGAGATCTCCATGCTGAAGCTGCCTTTTAGGAAAAAGAAAAAAAAAGCCCGAGCACTGAAAGTGCAGTAGATCTGGTCTTTAAATGGCTGAGTTTTGCATGGAGATGGGTAATCTATCGTAATGGGACATTAACGTCACTTAAAAAGCACGCATTTGTGGTTCTTACTTTATGACACCATTATAATCTTTACCCCTAGTATTGTTATTTGGCAATTAGAATGCGAAAATACCGCAGAGATAAATGACAAGAGTTTAGCTGCCAGCTAGTTAGGGTCTACAGTTATTTGCCATTAGATGCTTAAAGCAGCGTAAAAAAAGGCTAATAGTTATAATTTTCAAAGAAATGTGAGCTAGATTCACACAGAGTAACTTTTAATTACAAGAGATTATATTTACTTTCTGCAGAATCCATTTCAAATGGAATGAATGAAAGAGTTCGTCCGTTTTTTTTTAATACCCGTTGACTTGGCCTTTCTTCCTGAATGAGGAATAGGACTTGGCTGGGATGCTGTGTGGCTGAAGCTAGTGACCTGAATGAAGTGAAGGGAAGACAGCCCCAGCACCACCCACACTGGAGTTAGAGGCTATTTTAGGGTAAATGGAAAAAAACTCAGGACTTTCATCTTCCTCATAATGCAAGTTAGCATATACAAATGCTTTTCATTTAGTTTATGATTTAGCCATTAAGTCTTTATTCATAAGAGAATTCTAATTATACAGCCAATCAAAAAACATTTATTAAGCACTTACAATCAATAACCAACTCAAAGGGGAACAAGTGTGAGCAAGCTCCAGGAGTTGGTGACGGACAGGGAAGCCTGCTGTGCTGCCATCCATGGGGTTGCAAACAGTCAGACATGACTCAGAGACTGAACTGAACTACAATAAGAAGTCACTGTTCTAGTCGTTAGAGCCATCTTTCTCAAAGTGTGGTCTCCAAAACACAGGCAAGTGAGATACTAGAAATACTGCAGAGAAACCGATGGTCACCTCCCATCCTAGTCTAAATAAATCAGAGTTTTGGAGGGTGGAACCTAGGAGTCCAAATTGTTAAAAGTAGTCCCAAATTATTTTGGGAACCCCAATTTAAAAATGTGATACCTGCCATCAAGGCCTAATAAAAAGATGAGAATGCAGATATGAGACAGCACATCCTGATTAATGGTCAATAAAACCTGAGGAGCAATGATTTGTGTCATGTCTAAGGTAAATAATTTAATGATTTGTGCGTATGTGGGGTAAACGATGAAACTGACAATGCTCTTAATTTCTATTCTCCTCTTCTGGCATGCAAACCCTGAAACCTCCTGTTGAGTTGGTGGTATCATTTAAAATGTTAGCATCTCTACAATGAGTAGAACCTTCTTGCAGTCCACCCTAGATATATAACATGAGCAAAAATACATTTCTGCTGCTTTAAGCCGCTGAGATTTGGAGGACTATATGTGACTTCAGCGTAACTAGATTTTCCGAACTAATGTACATACACCTTTCAGCATAACTAGATTTTCCTGACTGATGTAGACACACCTTTCATTTTTTTCCCCAGTAGAGAGGATCATTATCATGTGTCCTTTACCTCAAAAACAGGCAAAGTTAAAGTGTTAGTTGTTCAGTCTTATCCAACGTTTTGCAACCCCATGGACTGTAGCCCACCAGGCTTCTCTGTCCATGGAATTCTCAAGGCAAGAATACTGGAGTGGGTTGCCAGTTTCTCCTTCAGTGGATCTTCCTGACCCAGGGATCAAACTCAGGTCTCCTGTACTGCAGGCAGATTCAAAGAGTTAAAGAGGAAATACAGAATCAGTTGGACAGTCTAAGGACAGAGGAAACTCCAAAGAATAATATCATAAATAATAACATTTACTAACTCCATATGTTAGACACTGTGCTAAGAGTTTTCCATGATCTATAGGTTCAATTTGCCAGAAGTCAAAGCAAAAGCAAAGATCCTGAGACCACAGTAAGTTTGGCATATTTGTGAAATACACACACAAAAAAGGCCTGTGTAGCTAAAGAATATTGGAGTGTGGGGCAGAGCTGGCAAGGGTAACAGATGGGATTAAAGAATTTGTCAGGGATCAGATTACATAAACCTTGTAAACTATGGGAAACACTTCAGATTATATTTTTGGTGGCAGCCATTATAAAGTTCTCAGCAAAAAAATTACATGACATGATTTACACCTCCAAAAGAATGCCCTATGTCCCTCAGGGACATTGGAGAGGAACACAAATTATCAAATAGAAAGAGAGAAAAGTGAATTTTCCATTGAATTTCTTGGGTTTAGCTTTTCATGTTTGGTCCATTTTATTTGCATGCAGTATATAGACATATTTAATCTAGGTTTTATAAAAAGTATTATTTCTCCAAACTTAACATTAATAAAAAATGCTTCTCTTTGTGGTGGAATCCCAACAATACTTTTTGCTTCGTTTAAGAAATATTTGCAAGGTCTTATTATGTGACAGATAGACACTGTGGTACAAATATAATTGAGACCATTTATCACAAACCTATGAGGAATCTCTCCAAGCTCTCAAACTCCTACTTCCCAAGACGATGTTACTGTCCTTCCAATGAATCTGCTCTTTGTTTCCAGTCCTCTTCATTTATAGACTGGGCTGTAAATTCCTCTGCTTTCTTGGTTCTTTGTCCCTCTCTGTTTAATACATTGATGTGACCTTGACAAATATTTATCCCTTTTGAACTGTCACGGAGACTTAACCCTGTAGGACCTGAGCTTCTTTTTGTCATCGTCCATGAGCTGGGGAGGAAGTTCCCAGGGGAGTATGGAAGAAACAATCAGATCCCCAAGTTAGACTGAGATCCTTAACAATCTCAGTTATACTACAGAATAAGAGAAGAAGTAAAAACAGTTTCTAGATTTTATCTCATGCCAGTGAATCACATGACCAGCATGATTCCCTTTTTATGGGGGATGGCATAGTCAGAGAACTAAGTCCACCATCCTCTTCAGGTACCAGGAGACCAACGTTGCCTCCCCAGGTTATTTAGGATAGGGAAAGGTACAGCCATTCACAGCTTATCAAGACTGAATCGGGACATCATCACTTTCATCATTATGTGTAAATATATACAGGCAATCCTGGCTTTGCACAGTTCCATTCTGCACGTTTTAATTCTCATGGTTTAGCTGAAAACACTGGTCCCAGACAACCTGGTTCGCATTTCCTTCCTTTATCGCAGTATAGTAACTGTGAGTAACTACATAAAGTACAAACAAACATCCCTGCTAGCTCTTCAGTCCACAGATCACTCATAGACACATATCCTGACCAATGACCACCAATGTCACTTCGTTTAAAGCCTGTCCGTGAGCTGGTCCCTGCACAGCTGTCACCCGGGGTGTTCACACACAGACAGCAAAGCAGCTAGTTGTGTTGCCTCCTCATATTCCAGTGACAAGCCCATGTGACATTTTCCAAAAATGGATTATGAAAGAGGAAACTGGCAAAAAAAAAAAAAAAAGATGAAAAAGTCTGCTCTCTTATGTTTACCTTTATTTAATATCTTAGTAAGAAAGATGAACATCGAAGTAAGCGTTAAATTCTTTTTAACTCTCTCTGCCATTCTTACTTGCTCTGCTTGCTGTCACAGACAGACCTTTCCTAACAAGTCAGACATCTCTGATGGTGCTGAATCTCTAAAAATATATATATATTTAGAAAGATCCGCTTTTTCATAATAGAGCTGAAGCACACAGGAGTTTAGAAGCCCTCCTTGAGACTCAAGATGCAAAAACTCAAATTTCCTCGCGTCTAACTTTTAACATGCCCAATCCCTTGGGGATGCCCCACCCAGGCATTGCTAATGGATTGTTGAAACCATCCGTGCAGTGTAGATGGTATTGCCTGTATGTGACTAGTTGAAAAGAGTTGACAAAATCCACATGGTTAAATAAATCAGGCAAGTGGTAACCAAGGCACAGATGTTTACAATCTTCCTGCCCAGTCATATAAACATAATTTGTCAGGAAAACAACACATCTTGGACTGTCTCTCACATTCAGACACGTGAATTTAAAAAAACAAAAAACAAAAAACTATTTGTTGAGCATTTACTATGCACCAAGTCTTACCCTTAACACTTAATTTCATTTTCCAATTAAATCCTCACAAAAATCTTATAAACAGGATACCATTATTTTTATTTCTAGATTTTGTAAGAAATTGAAGCTCAGAAATATTGAGTACTCATCCAGGGTCAGACACCAAGTGCATAAGAGTAACCACTTAATGATCAAGAATACATGGCTATGTTTGTGGCTCTCATGCCTACTTATAGAACTATATTACTTGTTTGAAAAAATTAAAAAAACAACCTTTTATCTGCAAACAACCAGCAAAACGTAACATGATAACTGATAGTGAAACACATAAGTGACTGTGTGTGAAAAATCTATTCTGGAAAATCTGACAGATATGTGTTCATTTCATGTAAATCCTTACACCATTTCCAACTGCTTACAAGAAAGCACAGATTTAATTTA
>SJYC01022384.1:0-14806 GCA_006408675.1 Madoqua kirkii | reverse complement strand
TGCAAACAACCAGCAAAACGTAACATGATAACTGATAGTGAAACACATAAGTGACTGTGTGTGAAAAATCTATTCTGGAAAATCTGACAGATATGTGTTCATTTCATGTAAATCCTTACACCATTTCCAACTGCTTACAAGAAAGCAACAGATTTAATTTAAAACATGAAAAATTTCGCACTGATTTTAAGAGCAGTTTTGGATAAAATTAGACAAAAATAATGAGAAACATTAAGGGGCAATTAAAATAACATTTTAGCTTTACTAAATAAGGAAAATGATTGAACCAGAAATATTATTTTAACTAGAAATCATATAACAACAAAGTTACAAACACCATTCCTTTTAGACAATTCGCTGTATCTGTCTCCCACCTCCCCATATAGACAAAATTCTACCATGGTTGATGATTCTTACTGAAGACATTGCTTCTAAATGTTCACTACTGTCATTCTTGCTGTGGCTGTTGGTCCTCACTGCAGCTCAAAGCTCGATGTTTTTCACCTTGGCCTTCCATCTCTGACCTTTCGAGTTTTCCTGAAATCAAATTGCCAAACCCTGTTTGCTCCTTGCAGAGCGTCTCCTGATTCCTCTAATGTGATTTAGACTGACAGGGCTGAGCTGCAACTTTCAATAATATATCTGAGGATGAAAGGAAAGGTGGCCTGAGGGACCCTGCACGCAGCTTCCAGCTGGACAAACCCCACCCCTGGGTGCAGGCACCACGTTGCTACTCGTCTGCAACTATGACTGGCTCCTGGCCTCCCATGCTGGATGCTCCTGCTTCCAACTCTGGAGTCAGATTATTTTTATTAATAATAATAGCTACTAGTTACAGAGTGCTTGTTATATGCCAGGCACCTTGCCAGGTGATTTTATACGAGCTTACAATATTTATCTCATAAATTAGATATCTGTGGGCTTTCTGCATTTGGGGAGATGAATGTGTTTACTCAGTGGCTCAAATAGTGACTAAGAATAAAAGAAAAAAATACTTTGTTCTCATTTCTCCTTCATTCTCTCTCCAACTGACTTTACTGAACATCTACCATGTGTTAAGGATGGCACTAGGTATAAATCTTGGGAGCAGAAACATACAAATACTACAATGTAAATATATTAAGAAATATATATGATTTGCATACCATAAAATTCACCTTTTAAAGATACATTGAGTATGCACCTTTTAAAGATGATTTTTGAGTATATGAACACTGTGCAATCATTTTATTCTAGAACATTTTCATAACTCCCTGCACCTGCTGCTGCTGCTGCTAAGTCGCTTCAGTCGTGTCCAACTCTGTGCAACCCCATAGACGGCAGCCCACCAGGCTCCCCTGTCCCTGGGATTCTCCAGGCAAGAACACTGGAATGGGTTGCCATTTCCTTCTCCTCCAATTGGAATTTCAGAAAGATGTGTATAAGAGACAGCCCATAGACGGCAGCCCACCAGGCTCCCCTGTCCCTGGGATTCTCCAGGCAAGAACACTGGAATGGGTTGCCATTTCCTTCTCCTCCAATTGGAAATGGCAATCCACTCCAGGACTGTTGCCTGGAAAATCCCATGGCCAGAGGAGCCTGGTAGGTCCATGGGGTCGCAAAGAGTCGGACACGACTAAGTGACTTCACTTCACCTCTCCTCCAATACATTAAAATGAAAAGTGAAAGTAAAGTCACTCAGTCATGCCCAACTCTTGGCGACCCCATGGACTGTACCCTACCCTACCAGGCTCCTTCGTCCATGGAATTTTCCAGGCAAGAGTACTGGAGTGGGTTGCTATTGCCTTCTCCCTAAAGAAACCCTATACCTGTTAGTGATCACTACCAAGCCCCTTCTGCCCCAGACCCTGAAAACTGTTCATCTATTTTCTGCCTCTTAAGAACTTGCCCATTCTGGACATTTCAAATAAATGAAATCATGCTGCCAAAAAAAAAAGAAAGGAAATATGTAGAAAGCATAGAAAGTAATCACATTTAAGGATTTGGTGCTGTTTTAATCTAAGTAAATTCTTTAAAATGTATTCTGCTTTCTCTAGCCTGCTTCATACTGGAGTTCTATGATGAGATGACCCAGGGAATTCCTATCATCTTGAGTCTTCTTGCTACAGAGGAATCTAGAAAGCTCTGAACAGCGTATATATGTTACTCAGTCTCATACTCAGTCTTGTATTTGAACCCAGCTCCCAGGCACTCCTCTTATTCAAAATCAGCTGCCACTCACACAAAGAAACTATGTTTCTGAAGAATATTTATGAATGTGTATAAGTGATCACATGTATGGTATATAAATGATACACCAAACAGATAATTGTATATGAGTTATATGATTCTGTGTTCACATGGAAAACAACCTGTATGCACATATATCCAAAGAAAAATGTTAGGAAAAAATAAGAATAAAATTAGGAAGAAATTAGGAAAAATAGAAGAAATTAAAATATTAGGAAGAAATGTGATACAGTATTGAAATAATTGGAAATTTTATTTCCCTCTAATTCTATAATTCTACCTTGAACAAGTCTATTATATAACCATTTAGGAAGAAGAATGATTATAAGAAGTTCACTTAGGAAAATATAGATCTAATTCTTGTTTTATGGAGTTAGCATAGAACCAATATATAAGTTTAAACAGTATTGCTATATTGTTTTCAAGTAATTTCATTGTTGTTGTTGAAAATGTGAAAGAAAACAAAGACAAATAGGTTTTGTTTAATTAGAAGTGCCAAACTCTAAACAGATCCTATGGGACATAGATGGAGAAATAGTGGAAACAGTGTCAGACTTTATTTTGGGGGGCTCCAAAATCACTGCAGATGGTGACTGCAGCCATGAAATTAAAAGACGCTTACTCCTTGGAAGAAAAGTTATGACCAACCTACATAGCATATTCAAAAGCAGAGACATTTCTTTGCCAACTAAGGTCCATCAAGTCAAGGCTATGGTTTTTCCTGTGGTCATGTATGGGTGTGAGAGTTGGACTGTGAAGAAGGCTGAGCAACAAAGAAATGATGCTTTTGAACTGTGGTGTTGGAGAAGACTCTTGAGAGTCCCTTGGACTGCAAGGAGATCCAACCAGTCCATTCTGAAAGAAATCAACCCTGGGATTTCTTTGGAAGGAATGATGCTAAAGGTGAAACTCCAATACTTTGGCCACCTGATGCGAAGAGTTGACTCACTAGAAAAGACTTTGATGCTGGGAGGGATTGGGGGCAGAAGGAGAAGGGGACGACCGAGGATGAGATGGCTAGATGGCATCACTGACTCAATGGACGTGGGTCTGAGTGAACTCTGGGAGTTGGTGATGGCCAGGGAGGCCTGGCATGCCGCGATTCATGAGGTCGCAAAGAGTCGGACACGATTGAGTGACTGAACTGAACTGAACTGAGACTTGAATTCACACAAAAATCTCACAGACTACCTACTGTAGAGAAAAGAAGGGAGAAGGTCCCTGAATGCTCAGAGAGATGCTTAAACATTGTCCTCTTTTGAAGACTATCATTTTCTCTAAGGCTTTTCTTTTCCAACTTCCTTTAAGAGGAATTTAGAATCTTTTCCCCACGAACAAACGTTTCTAAGAACTCATATTTTTAAAAATGTTCTGGAACTCTATTGTGAGGAACTCCATTGCATAACTGTGAATTTAATAAAAATCATTGAATGCACCCTTAAAGGGCTTCCTTTGTGGCTCAGGTGGTAAAGAATCCACCTGCCATGTGAGAGACTGGGGTTCAATCCCTGGGTTGGAAAGATCCCCTGGAGAAAGGAAAGGCTACCCACTTCAGTATTCTTTTGAACTGTGGTGTTGGAGAAGACTCTTGAGAATCCCTTGGACTGTAAGGAGATCCAGCCAGTCTATCTTAAAGGAGATCAGTCCTGGGTGTTCATTGGAAGGACTGATGCTGAAGCTGAAACTCCAGTACTTTGGCCACCTGATGTGAAGAGCTGACACATTTGAAAAGCCCCTGATTCTGGGAAAGATTGAGCGTGGGAAGAGAAGGGGATGACAGAGGATGAGATGGCTGGATGGCATCACCGACTCAATGGACATGAGTTTGAGTGAACTCCAGGAGTTGGTGATGGAGAGAGAGGCCTGGCGTGCTGCAGTTCATGGGGTTGCAAAGAGTCGGACACGACTGATCGACTGAATTGAACTGAGCATGAAAATATTAGACTTACTTAAGTGTACATGAGAAAAAAATGCATTTTTATTTTTATTTAATAAGAACTTGGCTAATGGCACAAAAAGAAAGACCAAGAGCAGGGATGTAGTCCACAAATCTGGGCATGGTTACATCCTCCAACCATCCTCACAGTCCGAGGCTCTTTTTCACACTCCAGGGAGGTTTGTGTCAGAATAACAAGTGAAGAGGACTGGATCGCCACAGACTACTTATACTTCATTTGAAGTTTTTATCTAAGCATTTTTTTTTTTGCCCCCAAACTATTTGGATATCCAAAATGGGTTTTTGTTAACAGTAAATAATTATCTGGATCTGAATGTTTTTTAAAAAAAATTACTATCTTCCCAGCTAAAATTTCATAGTGATTTTCCACTGATAAAATTATTTAGATTTTTGTTTCTTTTCCTACATATTTTGAAAAGTGGAACTAGTGAGAATCTGGAAACCAGAAAGTATTTAATTTTGAAAACCACATTCAAAATCATATTCAAGCCTCCTCCACATTTTCACTTGCTTTGAAGCTCTCTTTCACAGCACAAAGATTTTACCAGAGGATGTTGAAGAGCTTATCTACTGACATGCTGTTAATCCTGTTTTATCAGCATTGCTTCTTTGGTGTAACAGGAAGAAAATTGTATGATATTTCCCTTTTTAAGTCCAATCTTTGTTACAGGTTTTGTGTTCTCTCGACAAAAATTCTCTTTTAAGGAATGCAAACTTATGTGAGCCTAAATGCAGTGGTGATAAAAACAGTGTTTATGTTGACTCTGGGACAACTCATCTGGACAAACAGGGACGTAAGGCTGGCCTTTCAATACAGGAGGACATCTGAGCATATCCTTTCAGGGAAATCCTATCTCTCAGTAACCCTTCCCGTGCTGGAGAGCTATGGCTCTATTTTAAAATGACTCCATGCTGTATAAAAATAGAGCATGTCATTTCTTGCATATATGGGCTTTCCAGGTGGCTCAGTGGTTAAAAAAAAAAAAATCCACCTGCAGTGCAGGAAACACAGGTTAGATCTCTGGGTTGGGAAGACCCCATGGAGAAGGAAATGGTAAATCACTTCAGTATGATTGACTGGGAAATTCCATGAACAGAGGGGCCTGGAAGGCTACAGCATGAAGTCACAAAAGAGTCAGACACCAGTTAATGACAAAACAACAACAACATGGAAAAGAGAACTCAACTGGGCTGCAGAAGATCAACTTTCAATCAGGAAGGGTTAGTTTCTTGTAATCAGCTACATGACTTGGGTCAAGATATAACTTCTTGAGGTTCCAGGGTTGGTTTTCTTTGGCTTAGAAATGAGGCCTTTGTATTAGATGACCACTAAAGTTCTTTCAAATTCTAATAACTTATATGAAGCTTAGAAAGGGAGCTCTTCTATCAATTTCTTAATTATACAGCTTCAAATTGTATTGGAAGGAAATATAAAGTGGTTTTTAAATGCTTTCTAAATTTGGAACTATAAAACATGTAGGTGAGAACACTGGTATGTGGCTGTGATAAATTTTGTGATATCTTTTGTTCAAACAACTGTTTGAAAGAATTCCAAAAGCTTGTTTTTTCCTCTTCGCTCCTGAACTTCACGTACAATCTTCCATTGCCAGAAACAAGGGAAGAACAAACTCTTTAGTGATTTATTTCAAACGGGTCATATAAAACCTTAACGTTCCATAAAGCCCTTCGGGGATGTTGCAATTATTTGATCTGAATTTCACATTTTAAAATGTTTATTGTAAATTATATAAAATGTATATATGTTTATTTGAAAAAACATATTTACTTATTTAACAAACATTCATAGAGTAGGTATCATCCATTGAAAAGAGTTTAAGGTCTAAGGATTCAGAAAAGAACAGAAACAGACAAAAACTTTTGCCCTTTATTAAATTTACATTCTAGTGGTGGTAGCAGAAAAGAAAATTAAAATTGTCACTCATCTCACATGCTAGTAAAGTAATGCTCAAAATTCTCCAAGCCAGGCTTCAGCAATACATGAACCGTGAAATCCCTGATGTTCAAGCTGGTTTTAGAAAAGGCAGAGGAACCACAGATCAAATTGCCAACATCTGCTGGATCATGGAAAAAGCAAAAGAGTTCCAGAAAAACATCTATTGCTGCTTCATTGACTATGCCAAAGCCTTTGACTATGTGGATCACAATAAACTTTGGAAAATTCTAAAAGAGATGGGAATACCAGACCACCTAACCTGCCTCTTGAGAAATCTGTATGCGGGCCAGGAAGCAACAGTTAGAACTGGACATGGAACAACAGACTGGTTCCAAATAGGAAAAGGAGTATGTCAAGGCTATATACTGTCACCCTGCTTATTTAACTTATATGCAGAGTACATCATGAGAAACGCTGGGCTGGAAGAAACACAAGCTGGAATCAAGATTGCCGGGAGAAACATCAATAACCTCAGATATGCAGATGACACCACCCTTATGGCAGAAAGTGAAGAGAAGCTAAAAAGCCTCTTGATGAAAGTGAAAGAGGAGAGTGAAGAAGTTGGCTTAAAGCTCAACATTCAGAAAACGAAGATCATTTCCATTTTCTGAGAGAGTACATATTAATTTATTTCTGGATAGACTAGTTCCTCCTTTTTTTTTTCTTTTCAGAAACAAAGCATATTGCAAATTTTGTTCCAAAGAAATCCTGAATACAGTGAAGTACTTCAATTCTTAAATTATATGAAAATGGCCATATTTGGCCATTGTATTTATCAAAGTTCTCCAGAGATGCACACCGAAGACATACACATGCAGGCACATACACACACATACACACTGAACTGATCCCTTAGTATTCTCAGAGAATCGGTTATAGGACTTACCCATGGATACCAAAACCCTGGGATGCTCAAGTTTCATAGTCAGCCCTTCAATATATGCTGTTTGCAAACTGGAGCCCCTGAAAAACTGATGGTATAATTCCATTCTAAGTCCAAAGGCCTGAGAACAAACAGAACACACAATGTAAGGGCAGAGAAGACTAGCCTTCCAGCTCAAGCAGGAAGGCTAGAAACAAAAGGGATGAATTCCTCCTAACTTCACCTCTTTGTTCTGTTTAGGCCTTTAACAAGTTAGATGCTGCCCATCACATTGGGAAAAAGCAATCTATTTTATTGAGTCCAGGATTCAAATGCTACTCTTATCTGGAGACACCTTCACCCTCATACCCAGAAATAATGTTTAATTTATATATCACTAAGCCAAGTCAAGTTGACACATGAAATTAACCATCATGCTTACATAAAAGAAGAAAGGATAAAAGTCATTGTCTTAATTTCATATGATTCAACCTAGTAAATGTGATGCTTCAGATTATGTAGTTAAGCATCTTGTTTAGGAAATAAACTACACTACTATTTTGATTTAGAAAGTACCTTGGCTAAAATATATTTATATTTATTTTTTCTACCATCATAGTATCTGCAAATGCATGTATATGATGGTATGGATTTTGTGCATTTGGATAAAAAAAATTGCTAAGAGTTGGTAAAGAAAACTGAGCTAAAAACAGGAAGGATATGAAAACTTAACCTTGATTTTGTTGCTTACTAGAGGAAGTTGCTAATAGAGAAAATATGGTGTTGCTTGAAGTAGACTGATTCCAAATCCCAGGATCATGTTATTTTATTTTTAAATAGTGAGCCATATGTCAGGCTCATTGGAGGCAAAATGCATTATTGGAGACAGGGAAAGGAATTCTCTACTGAAGGAAATAAATTCATTGTATCATTCGTTCTGAAAGGGTTTAACTGTTGGGCAAAAAATACGATAATGCTTAGAAGATGAAATGTATGTGAGGATTTACTAGAGGAAAGTTGCTAATAGAGAAAATATGGTGTTGCTTGAAGTAGACTGATTCCAAATCCCAGGATCATGTTATTTTATTTTTAAATAGTGAGCCATATGTCAGGCTCATTGGAGGCAAAATGCATTATTGGAGACAGGGAAAGGAATTCTCTACTGAAGGAAATAAATTCATTGTATCATTCGTTCTGAAAGGGTTTAACTGTTGGGCAAAAAATACGATAATGCTTAGAAGATGAAATGTATGTGAGGAGCCATTCAATCTTGGAAATTTCTAATGGTATAGATGAGTCAGAACCAACCTAAAGAAGTTATTCTTGTGGTCTTAGCTATCACCAAACTTTCACTAAAAAATGTCATTATTACTTATAGTTGGTCTTACCTTACTGTGAAGTTAACTAAATTATGAAGAAGCTCTTCCATATTTTACAGTAACACACATAAAAGAAAAAATTTCTAATGTCTTGGGAATTGGATAGCTATTTGTAGTGACTAATCAAGTGGGCCAAATTTGATTATAAAATGATAAGTTTTGAAACAAATGTGACAAAATGTTAATGTTTGCTAATGCAGAGTGGTAGTTAAAAGGGTATTTGTTGTATTATTCTTTGTATTGCTCATATGTATGAAACATTTCTTTACTAAAAAGAAGCATAAGGTTTTTTATAGTACCTGTCACTTTGTACTAAAATTATTATATTAACATTGCTGCATGTCTGTGACTTCCAGCATGTAGCAGAGATCATGACTTATTCATCTTTGTATTCACAACACTTTAATAAAATATGAAATTATAAATAATGACTATATAAATAAGTAAATGATCAAGTTAATGAACAAGATAAATAAAGAGCAAAATGTGTGTGGTACGTTTGTTGAACTATGAGTGTGTACATTCAAACAAGTGAAGTGCTTGGGTAAAGGTATATGAAAAATATAAATCAATAGTGTATGTGTGCTCAGATACTCAGTCATGTCTTTGCAGCCCCATGGACTGTAGCCTGCCAGTTTTCTCTGTCCATGATTTTTTCCAGGCAAGAATACTGTATGGTTTGCCATTTCCTGCTCCAATAAATCAGTAGAAATAAGTCTAAATAATGATTGTCCTGACTGAGACATGTAAATTTCATCATGAGAAAATAATTGAATGCCAGTTTTTTTTTTTAGATCTGAGATACAGGTGAATTGTGTGTAAACTAGTGACATATATGTGGCAGTGATGTTTAAGATGAAGATGAATATTGGAGATAAAAGAATATTTTCTTTCCAAGAGATGCAATTTAAAAAAAAAAAGGAAGAAACAAGATATGAAGAGTTAAAAGTCCAGATAGTTATATGCTGTGCTGTCTTTAGTTGCCCAGTCCTGTCTGACTCTTTGCGACCCCAGGGACTGTAGCCCACCAGGCTACTCTAACTATGGGGATTCTCCAGATAAGAATACTAGGGTGGATTTTCATGCCCTCCTCCTAGGGAGGAGTTAATACTATAATTGCCTTTATTTTATTTTATTTATTTTTTGAATATGTTTTATTTATTTTTTAAAATTTATTTATTTTAATTGAGAGAAAGAAAATGAAGCTCAGAGAATTTAAATAATTTACTCAGGGTTGATACCCAAGCCTACAGTCCTGGTGTCAATTTCTTCAGGGATTGAATAGTAAATTAGTGTTAATGTTAGTCACTCAGTTGTGTCTGACTCTTTGCAATCTCATGGACTGCAGCCCACCAGGCTCCTCTGTCCATGAGATTTTCCAGGCAAGGATACTGGAGTGGGTTGTGATTTCCTTCTCCAGGGGATCTTCCCAACCCAGGAGTCAAACCCAGGTATCCTGCACTGCAGGCGGATCCTTTACTGACTGAGCTACAAGGGAAGCCTGAATAGTAAATTATACTTGCTTAAAGAGAAAATTGATAAAGTAGAAGATTGCCTTAGTGGGAATTTCTAGATTGCTACACAAACAGACTGGCACAGATGGAACATCTAGGGGAGGTATAATTCATAGATGCTTGAAAATGCATTAGTTGTATAAAGAGACCACAAGTTAAATAAGTTCACTCAGGGGAAATATATACATAAGTATGTGTGTATGTAAGTATATATATACATACACACACACGTGTGTGTTTGCTCAGTCACTCAGTCGTGTCTGACTCTTTATGACTCTTAGACTAGCCTGACATACTCCTCTGTCCATGGGATTTCCTAGGCAAGAATACTGGAGTGGCTTGCCATTTCCTACTCTAGGGGATGTTTCTGATCCAGGGATCAATCTAGCATCTCTGTGGCTCCTGCATTGGCAGGTGGATTCTTTACCACTGAGCCACGTGGACTGGAAAGCTCCATATATGTGTATGTGTGTGTGTGTGTGTGTGTATACACATGTGCATATATATATATATATATATATATATATCAGAGAAAGAGAAAATAGTATATTGTACCAATCAAGCACTAGATACATGTCAAAGATATTTCATAGCAGTATTATGATATAAGTATTAATGTAATAATATAGTAAGTGAGGAAATTAAGAATCAAAGAAGCTATGCTTGTCTGAAGATCATGTATACTGTTTGAAAAATGAGATTGAAATCAACACTTCATGGCTTGAACACTATTACTGGTCTCCAATTACACAGTGATAATTATAGGACTTTTGGAAAACAAAATAGGAAAGTAAAGGTAAAGGAAGAGAAACCTAAGAAACATTTAGAGGTGTTTTTTTATATCTCCATTACCTCAATAACACTCCAATTCCCCTTTTCACTTATTTGTTATCCTCATTCTACCAAAACTAGCTTAGATATCATCATTATCCACTATCTCAATAATCTTCTTCCAAATATCTTTAAATCTCTATTTTCTCATTTTTTTTTACAACCTGTTAAAACTACCACCTTGCATGAATGTACTTATCCTTCTTCAATATAACGGTGCCAAACATGAAATTTTAAAATCTCAGTAAAAAGTCATGCCTGGCATTGTCAACTCAACACTCGCTGCTGAATAATCCTATCTGTTTTCTTCAGTCACATGTTTCACCTTTGTTTCTGGATAATCGGATCACATCTTGCCAAATTCATGATTATCATTTGTATACGAGCGCGCACACACACACACACACACACACACACACACACACTTTTAGGAAGCAGTCCCGTCTACTACCACAAGGAAAACAGAAACCATTGCAGATGTCTTCCCCAATGTCACACTGCTGCTGCTGCTGCTGCTGCTGCTAAGTCACTTCAGTCATGTCCGACTCTGTGCGACCCCACAGATGCCAGCCCACTAGGTTCCTCCATCCCTGAAATTCTCCAGGCAAGAACACTGGAACGGGTTGCCATTTCCTTCTCCAATGCATGAAAATGAAAAGTGAAAGTGAAGTCGCTCAGTGGTGTCTGACCCTTAACGACCCTATGGATTTCACCCTACCAGGTTCCTCCATCCATGGGATTTTCCAGGCAAGAGTACTGGAGTGGGGTGCCTCTGCCTTCTCCAATGTCACACTACTATGTATATAAGGATATAAGGATGTTGACCATCACCTCCTTTATGTGATCTTTCAGAAATTATATCTTCCTTTAGGACTATTCTTTACATTTTCAGAATATTGGGAAAGAGAAGTCAAAATCAAGATAGAATTTTGTTAAATAAAATATGTTCTCTCCTTCTTCCTTTGAAAATACAACTGTATGTTTACAACCAGAAAATAAAATTTTAATTTAGATTTCTTGCACTCCTCACAATCCTCTCTAGGAAATTGGCAGCAAAGACAGTTTTCCTAACACATTCACTGCTTTTAAAGCTGGCCCACCTACTTTCTCTCTCACTTCCTTCTCATTACTAAATTTCATCAATTTCTTATTTGAATATCATATATGTGGAAAAACATCTTCACAGCTAAGATTTTTTTATATCCACACAAGGACTTATCCCTCGGCTATACCTTGTGTCTCAGGCTGTACATGCTGGGGCACACTGGCAGTGCTGCTTCTTACAGGGAAGGATGTGAAGAAGAGACCCAAGCAGCCTTGAATGTAGATTTTCATCCACATTTGTAGATTATTGTAGTATCTTGGTTGTTAGAAGAGCTGGACTTGTGTTCCAGATGGATAGGTCCCCTTGGTCCCAAGGACTCCTCATTCTGCACTTTGAAGCATGGTCAAAAGAGGGCCATAGAGAAGCTTTCTAAACACAGGTCCAAAAACGTGGATGAGGAGTCATATGCTTGGATTCAGTTAAGATTACCAGAAAAATGCAGCATGTTTGTATAAATTTAAATTTCAGGTAATGACAAAATTTTAGTAAAAAAAGTGATACCAATATTATATTAGATATACTTATAGTAAAAATGTTAATTGTTTATCTGAAGTTCAATTTAATTGGAAATGGTATATTTTTATCTGCTAATTCATCCATCTAATGCTCATATTTCATTTTAGGCTCTCTATTATAGTATATATTGTCTCCTAGGAAACCTTACTTTATTAATGATTGTTCTCTCTCCTTTATCTTTACCCTTCTATTTTACAAAAGCTTTCTTATCATTTAAAAGTTTCCTATCATTTTAAAATTCAAAGTTTTCTATTATTTAAAATGTTTTATAAAACGCAATTTTAAAGTTTCCAAATTCCACTGTCTTTTAAATATTATCATTTTAACTCATTATTTCCATTACTGCCAAATTTTCAAGAGGTATTTATGCAACTTGCATTGTTCCCAACAACTCATTCCCTTCTGTTACCATCTTTTATCATTCCACAGCATTTTCCATGTTTTGTTGATGCCTAACCCCAGTGGATGCATTTCAACCTTCTGATTTGTCAGTTCATCACATCTTTCCTGTTTAATTAACATTTTCTTTGGTTTCAATGATATCACACATCTCAGGTATTCTTCTTAATTTACTAATCTTTACTCAGTCTTTATCAATTCATCATCATTTATCTGTATTCAAATGGTTGAGTTCTTGAAGATGTCTTAAATTTCTTATCTTACCACTCTTCAGCTTCTCTAGAAAAAAAAAGTTTATATATATAATGAATTCCAAAAGAAGATATCCAACTCAAATTTTCTTTTAAGCTTGAGACAAATTTATTATATTATTTTCTTAACATCTATATTTGTATGGATCAAAAACAACTATTTTAAAACATCAGAACTCTAATCTCCCAGTCCTGATCTTTTATTTATTTTTTGATCTTTCAGAAAATTGAATAAACCAGCCCACTAATACACTCATAACAAAAGTGGCTATCTCTGATACCTAGTAGAGAGTTAGTTAGTGGCTCATAATTAAGTGTTTATCAATAACAAATATCCTCAAGACTACCATAATTATTAAGGAAAATTTAAGAGAGTTTTGCTGAGATCTAAAGTGTTAATATGATTCTGAAATATTTTACAGGGATTAAAACCCATAAATCACAAACTACCAGGAGTTAAGATTCACATATTTCCTTCATATTTATCATTCCACATAAGCCATTTTTGGTGGGTGGGGCACATAGTAAAAAATGGCTGCTTGGCATTGTATGGCCTTCATGTTCATTTGCTTAACAAGGTCTGAATCCAGTCACTATGTGGTCTTTTTGTAGAAAGAGAACCTCAGTAGTCTGACTTGGGACATTATTTTAAAACATCAGAACTCTAATCTCCAGTCCTGATCTTTTATTTATTTTTTGATCTTTCAGAAAATTGAATAAACCAGCCCACTAATACACTCATAACAAAAGTGGCAATCTCTGATACCTAGTAGAGAGTTAGTTAGTGGCTCATAATTAAGTGTTTATCAATAACAAATATCCTCAAGACTACCATAATTATTAAGGAAAATTTAAGAGAGTTTTGCTGAGATCTAAAGTGTTAATATGATTCTGAAATATTTTACAGGGATTAAAACCCATAAATCACAAACTACCAGGAGTTAAGATTCACATATTTCCTTCATATTTATCATTCCACATAAGCCATTTTTGGTGGGTGGGGCACATAGTAAAAAATGGCTGCTTGGCATTGTATGGCCTTCATGTTCATTTGCTTAACAAGGTCTGAATCCAGTCACTATGTGGTCTTTTTGTAGAAAGAGAACCTCAGTAGTCTGACTTGGGACAGGTAAATAATTATATCAGCAAAAGCCAGAAGGTGTTATCAAGGCTTCCTTGAAAAGAGTTTTTAGAGCAAACTGGAAAGGGTATAACCTTGCTCTCTATGAGGGAGATATGGGAGATATGGGAGTAGGAAGAATATAAGTAAAGGAGAAGATTGCTGTCTTTCAGAGAATAGGTGGAAATAATTTTAAGTACTGTGATTTGGATTTCTTATCAGAACCTAAGTGTGCATCAGAAGAAAAGCCATTGACACTATTCCTCAGTAAGTATATTTTAGAAGATTTCTACCATGTATAATCTACAATGAATCTTACTGTAGAGAAAAACATTAGAAGATCATTGTGTAAAGCTTTCTTTTTATTTTCAATCTATGATTTAACTATCTGCTAATGGACCTTCATGGAGAATGATTAGTAAACATGATGAGTGCCTGATGCAATAGAGAATATATCATATTTTAGAATGGCCAAGTTATGCTACATATTTCTAAAAAGTGTTAATTTAAACAGGGTAATTTAATCTTTGAATCTTTAGTTGCACTTTAGATGAACTGACTTCAGAAGCAGAAACTGTAGAAATTATACTTATTATAAAATTGTTCTAAAATCAATATAATTGTAAATTTGAACAATGTGTTTATATAATTTACATTATTTTGTATTCTTAAAGAATATCTCTAGTAGA
>SJYC01022382.1:0-19735 GCA_006408675.1 Madoqua kirkii | reverse complement strand
ATATATATATATATAAAAGAAATGAATAAAGGTGATTCTGCAAAAATTATGAGTGCAAGCAGATAAGAGAATGTATTCTTTCCTCTTAACTCTTCATGAATTTTTCATTAAAGACATACATAAACACACACACATGTACATGCACACATATGTATATATATATATAAACATATATATCCATCCTTACCTAGACAGATGATCAATAGCATACATTATAAAATATTAACAATTTGTAACTTAGATGAAGAGTATGTAGGTGTTTTTTGTGGTATTTTTTTCAACATTTCCACAGAGTTGGAATTTTTCAAAACAAAAAAATTGAGGAAAACAAAAGAGAGAGACTGGTGTCACTGAACAAAACAATCTGAATAATTCTGGCCTCGGAGTCACTTCTGAGATCAGGGGGATATTTGCCCACATTATTCACCAAATGAGACTGACGAGCAGCATTAGAGAGTCAAGAAAGCCTAAAGCAGACTGTAGAATGCCTGCAGAACCAATTATTCACCCTCATCAGACCTCAGTTGAGTGAATTTTATTGCCTTAATTCACTTAAAAAATTTTAAAAAGCCTAAATGTTAAGCTCTGTATCCAAACACAAGAAAGAGTTTTAGAGCACATGGAATTTAGCACCAAAGAAATTATGAACTGATATTTGCTCACATTTGTTATATCTATTTACTCATTCTAAAAACAAATGACTTTTGTAACAATATTCTTTGGATTCACACGAGAGCTTAGCTGATCCTGCAAATTTGATTGTGATAAGTACAGGGGTGCAGCAAATACACATTTCAGAAGCCTAAGCCACAGCTTGTAGGAAATACAGGCTCTTGGCTTTCTACCTTCATGGTCAGAGAAAGAGATTTCAAATACTATACAAGTCTCAACTGCCCAGAATTAAGCATTTATGTTTACAATCAAGGTGTTTATATTTAAGCAGAACTCTGGTTTCCAATTCTAGCCTTCCCCGTGATGCCCAGTATCTCTCTAAATGTCCCTGGTTCACAGGCAGTGTTTTAACTGACCCGTTAGCACTCAAAGGGTCGTGAACGAGAGCCATACCAGAAACCAGACGAAATGGGCATTCACCTCAGCTGGCATTTCAAGGCTGAGGTAACAGTGGAGCTACTGAGCAATACAGCAAGCCCTTCCTTCCTCCCACCACTGAAATGAATCTTAAAATATGAAGATCAGGCCCTGCTAGACGTAACAGACACCAAAGAGCTGAAACCTCTGAACAGCAGGTGATATCAGTAGGTTTGTCTTCTGAAAATGTGTTAGATCCTGTTAGGACTATGGAAACCCCTTCTGGTTCTTAAGATGATGCTGATAACACTCTGTCAGTCCCTGGGATATCTAGATCGACGTTAAGTAGTTTATAAAGCACCTTGAAATGTTTGAAGGTTGAATTAGTTTCTCCTCTAAATTGCTTGGTGTCAATTGTAGCTGTGATAATTGGAGATTTGTTTACTCAGTTTGTGAGAAATACTGGCTAGTATTTCTTGCCTCTTATAAAGCTCAGAGAAGAGGAGGCAGCCACAAACTGAGTCCCTTACAACAGCCCCAGACACTAATCAAAGTATGGGTCTTCAGAGTAGAAGAGATTAAGTAGATCATTAATTTTCAGGCTATACTTAGAGGGCACTTAAAGAATGCCCTTCATTTCAGTATTTCCCAACCTCTTGGATAACAGTTTGGTCCTTCCTTAGTAAATTTGTTTCTTTTTCTAATAAAAGGGCTTTTTCTAATAAAATTTTGTGGAAATTTTCCACAAGTCCAAGGCAGCACAAACCACAAATCCTGCCAATAACCTATATCAAAATTTGTTTGTTGTAGTATTCAATTAACCATCAATCACAAATTTTATGTTTGGGAGAAAGAAGACAGGAATGTGTGTCTCACAGTTCTGAAGGCTGTCAAGTCCAAGATCAAAGCATCAGCAGATGTCAGCTTTCCTTCTGAGGCCTGGGTTCTTGGCCTGTAAGCAGCTTCCCTCTCACTGTGAGTCCACAGAAAAGGACAGAGTGAGGAAGAGCTCTCTGGGGCCTGTTCGTATAAAAACTACGATCCTATGCCCCATCAACTTAACCTCATTTAACCATAATTACTTCCTCAGAGGTCTCATCTCCAAATATAGTTGGGTTTCAATATATAAGGGCTTCCTTGATGGCTCAGACAGTAAAGCATCTGCCTGCAATGCAGGAGACCTCAGTTCAACCCCTGAGTCAGGAAGATCCCCTGGAGAAGGAAATGGCAACCCACTCCAGTACTCTTGCCTGGAAAACCCCATGGATGGAGGAACCTGGTGGGCTACAGTCCATGGCATCGCACAGAGTCAGACACGACTGAGCAACTTGATTCACTCACTTCAGCATGTAAGGGCTTCCCTGGTGTCCCAGAAGGTAAAGCATCTGCCTGCAGTTCAGGAGACTGGGATCTCTGGGTTGGGAAGATCCCCTGGAGGAGGAAATGGCAACTCCCTCCAGTACTCTTGCCTGGAGAATCCCATGGATGGAGGACCCTAGGAGGCGACAGTCCATGGAGTCGAAAAGAGTCAGACACGACTGAGCGACTTCACTCACTCGATCAACATGTAAATTGGGGATGGTAGGGGGGATACAAACTTTCAGTCCGTAATGACAGAGAACTGCTTACTGCATTTCCAGAAGAAAGTTATTCCAAGTTCATCAATATGTTAACCAATAGGTACTTCTCAATTGCATAAAGAAATAAATAAAATTGAAGTATCACACGGTTCTGCAGTCCTCACGGACAGAGATTAAAGAAATGATACTCTTCATTGCTCATATCAGTTTAGACAATTAGATGAACAATGGTTGACCTTTGAAGGAAGCTATATCAGAGACCTAAAGACAAAGTTCAGGCAAAACATCTTTGTTGTGACATGGTTCAGCTCCTGCTCAACTCATTGATATTCACTGTCAGTATTTTTCAATAGCACATTGGAGCATACCACAGTATTTGAAGCTATATCAATAATACTACTCTCACAACGGTAAATCAAGATAAATGTTATGAATTTTCTCACATATTTTTTCCACTATATACAGTGAAAGTGAAGTGCTCGGTCATGCCCGACTCTTTGCGACCCCATGGACTGTAGCCCACCAGGCCCCTCCGTCCATGGGATTCTCCAGGCAAGAGTACTGGAGTGGGTTGCCATTTCCTCCTCCAGGGGATCTCCCTGACTCGGGGATCAATCCGGGTCTCCCGCATTCCAGGCAGACGCTTTACTCTCTGAGCCACCAGGGAAGCCCGATTTACAGTAGCTGTATACAGTAGCAAGCCAGTCAAACAGAGATCTCTAGCGTCTATGCAGTTAATTTAGGACCTTAGGGGAGTCACGGTCTCTATCAGCAGGTACCAAGTATTTCACAATGAGAAATACCGTAGCAGCCTCCTGTCCTTGTAGAATTTCACTGTGAGGAATGGCAAATTGACTGAACTTCCAAGTCATTAAAGAGATGAGAGACAGAGATGATACACAGATCGATTGATCGATGGATAGAAAGGCAGACCTCTTTACTAGTCTACTAGATTTACAATTCAGTGACATTTAAAAAAATAGCACTTGTTTGTGTCAGAGGCAAAATAGTTTTTCCTTTTGGTAAATGGATTTTGGTTTTTTCTTTCTCCCTGTTTCTTTATCTCCCTACACTGTGATTTGTGAAGCAGAGCAAAGTGTCAAGGAATATCATGCTTTGGGGAGGAATATCATTCACACACCTCCAACCTGCTAACCCTCTCCCAATTAAACTGACATAGTACTTTTCCTTTTGGAATCCATGTGTTGGAATCAAATGAACTGTTCAATAAAAGGGTTTTGTGCTTTGTTCTATTTTAATGCCATTCCCTGTGTCTGACTTCTGTTTCTCTTCCTGTCAACGTTCTACACTTACTTTGGCATTTCTCCTGAACAGCAGGCAGGACTTCACAGGAGCGTCAGCCCGCAAGTCAGCTGAGGTAAACCTGGCCACTGCCTCCTGAGGTTAGGACCTCTTCAGTAGCCATCAGATCATGTCATCTACTGCCAATCAGACAGAAAGAACCACAGCATCCCAAATGGGCCCTTCCTTTGGGAGGATCACTAGCCCTCTTCCCACTCCTCTCTGCTAGTCCTTTCCCATCAAATGTCTGACTTCCTCACCCTATATTATCTTCTGTTGTCATAGGAATGCTTTTGGTAACTAATCCCTTGATACTGAATGAGACATTATGAATAATATTCTTTTTATATCTTCTAAAAACTACATTCCCTATAAAATTAAGATTACTAAGCTCTATCCAAATTCCACACATATTTACCTTGCAGCATATTAATAGATATAAGAAATAGTCTCTGCCCATAAAGTAAACTGCCTAAGTATTGACACTCTAACACGTGGCAAGAATATAAAAGGTATGCAGGTTTCAGCTGTACTGGAGCTCAGAACAAAGGAGAGAGTAAGTATAAGTGGGAGAACTACCATCATGAGAAGAAAGCATATGAGCAAGCTGTCAGCAAGGGATAAGAACTGAGGAGGATAACCAAAAATCTCGTCACAACCCAGAGAGAATGGGCAAGGCGTGGAGGAGGGAATTTTCAAAATGCATTTTGTGAACCATAAATAACTGCATTTTGCCTCACAAACTAAAGTTTCCTCTAGACCAGTTTTGGGTCTCACATGTTATGCCCAGAACTTTCACTTTATTCTGGAGATCAGTGGTTCCCAAAAGCTGGCCAGGGGTCAGCAATGGTTTATGTCCTAAGTTTTCACTGGACTAAGGAGAAATGAGAAGAATCAAGACAATTTGTAAGGCTTTTCTTTTTTAATGAAGCAAAATGTATTCAATTCAAAGGTCTTTATTCTGAAATTCTTTCCACTTACATTTGGAGCTAAATGCAATGGCTGTTATGAAGTGATGGTAAAAATAGATAAGACAGTTTTGTAGGAGCTCTAACATTCTTACTTGAAAGATAAACGTTGAAAACACTGTTTTGAGCTCCCTATTATATTTTTGTTTCACTGGTCCATGAGATCCAAACTTTGGGGGGCACTTCCAGAGGTAATATGAAGTCTTGGAAGGGGGACAGTATGATGGAAATTGTTCTTTAGGTAACATAACTCTGGAAATAATAGCATTTTTTAGAAAGGAGGGCAAAGGTAGGATGGAAGGCACTAAATGAGACAAATAATGACTGTACATAAGGAAGGGTGTTAGAAATCTATGGCAAGAAGCAATCAGAACCTAATCTAGGACATTAATGAATTTTTTTAAATTTTTTACTGGCATGTAGTTGTTTTACAATGAATGCTGTGTTAGTTTCTATTGTATAGCAAAGTGAATCAGCTATATATATATATATATATATCTCCCCTCTTTTTTGGACTTCTTCCCATTTAGGTCACCACAGTGCATTAAAGTTCCCTGTGCTATACAGTAGGTTTTCATTAGTTATCTATTTTATTCACAGTAGTGTATATAAATCAATCCCAATCTCCCAATTTATCAAACCCCCAACATTAACTTAATTGAAATAAATCAGTGGATGTAAGTTAGAATCTACAGGATTGGTAGTTGAGTGAATGTATAAACTAAGATTATAGTCTGAGACATTAGGTTATCTGTACCCAAAAGAAAAATAAGAAAGAAGGGCCGAGATTTGGGACTAATCTGGGAGTGTGAAATTGGCAGAATGTAAAGAGGTACACTAGGGAGTCCTCTGGATGAAGGTCAGAGCTGAGAGAATTGTCAAAGATGAGAGGATGGAATTGAGGACTCTAAGTGGACAGTAAGTACCTCCACCACTTGATTCTCCTTCATTAGGTTAGTTCCTCTATTGAGGGGGTTCATAGTTGACATTTATCTTTCCTAGATGTATCCTGATCAATGAACTTTGATTTTTATTGTCATTATTTCCTTACTAGTCAGCTTCTAAAGTATTATTTTGAAAAATCTCATAGTTTCTCAAGATTCTCTTGACTAGTACCTTTCTCTGTTACCAGAAAGTTCATTTAAGTTCAACATCATATCAAACTGGGGTGAGCTGAAAAGTTACAAAATTGCAGTTAGTGAGCCTAAAGGGATTTAAGTCTTTTCATCAAATATAGGAAGAAAGAATGAAATTTGAACTAGAATGACCCTTCGGTATACAAGAAATTGTATAGTTTTGACCAAAAAAAAAAAAAAAGACACTCAGATTATAAAGTTTTTTGGATAATTTTTTGTTTTGGATAGTGGGGTTGTGGTACAATTTTTGTGTTTTTTAATGGTAAAAAATAGCTAGTACTTATTGAGCACTTACTATAGTCAAGTATTTGACAAGTTCCTTGGGACTGCAAGGAGATCAAACCAGTCCATCCTAAAGGAAATCAATCCTGAATATACACTAGAAGGACTGATGCTGAACTGAAGTCTAATACTTTGGCCACCTGATGCGAAGCGCCAACTCATTAGGAAAGACTGTGATGGCTGAAAAGATTGAAGGCAGGAGGAGAAGGGGACGACAGAGGATGAAACGGTTGGATGGCATCATTGACTCAATAGCATGCATTTGAGCAAGCTCTGGAAGATGGTGAAAAACGGGGAAGCCTGGCATGCTGCAGTCCATCGGGTCACAAAGAGCTGGACACGACTGAGCGACTGAACAGCAACCTCACTTAATCTTTACAAAAATCAATCAGGCAGATAATTATAATATAGTCTTCTTCTGAGTAATAAAAGCTACACTGAGAGAAGATAAATTACTTGTCCACTTTCACTAGGTAGGAAATGACTGAGCTGAGGTTAGAATTATGTGAGTTAGTCTTCTTTTTTTTTTTTTTGGCAAATAACAGAAATTCCAGACAAAACTAGTTTAAGGAAAATGGGAATGTATGCAATCCCATAACTGAAATGTCCAAGAGCGGAACCAAGGCTAACTCCAGAAGGAGCCCAACAAGGATTCACACAGTGAGATCAGCATATAGTGTCCCTCTCCACATCCTTACTCACAAGTCTCTCTGTTTGCTCCGTTCTCAAATAGCCTCTCCTATTGCGATGTCAAAATGTCTCCAAAAGATCCAGCCTCACGGTCGGGCTCAACCAAGACCAGCAGGAAGACGCAAGTGTCTCTTGCCCAGCAGTCCCAGGAAAAGCCTCTCTTTCTCCTTTTGTTGGCTTTGGGTCACAAGTCTGCTTCTGAAGGAATCACTGCAGTCTGAGCAATGTTATGCTCTCAACGGCCAAACCTAGAGACAAGGATGCAATAATCCAGGATGATTTTAATGGAATTAGGGCACGTAGATCCTAGGGAGCATGATCAGTAAATATCTCTAACAACTGAACTGTCTTGCCAGAGAACCTGAGGTGTTTACCTCTGTCCTTTCCCAGCTAAATAATGAAGATCTGTAAAAAACAGAGATGAGACTTTGTGTATTAAAAGGAAAAGGGCACTGTCTTGGAGCATTCTTCACAATTCTTTAAAAGTTTGCTGTTCACAACTACTAATGCCTTGTTTGGGGGAAGGGCATATGGGAGAAACCAGAGCTGTTTCTTCCATGATAAGAGCAGGAATAAACACAATCCTCCGGAGATACTTCCTTGTCTGGCACAAGAACGAAGGAGATAGACATTGTACGTTTGTCCTAGTTCATTCTGGAGGTGACTCAAAAAGAGACGCAGGCCTCAATTTCTCCCTTCTAAGCCGAGGGTTTATGCCAGAGTCCAACTTCAGATTCCTGTCCATTTAGATTTTCTTCCATTTTCCCCCTAATACAATGGATTTAAACTGAGGTAGGTAGGCATTAGTGCCCATTCTCCATTTATCCTTTTAGAGCTGGGTAAGAGACCACAAAAGAACCAACCACATTTTAGTAACAGGTTCCTCCAATGAGAAAGGGACCAAAAAATAAAAAATAAAAAGAAAGCTCTGATCCTATTTATGATTGTTTCTTTCTATCTCTTTAGGAATATTAACTTGCTGGTTCCCTCTTCACTGCAAAACCATCTTTTTCCCTTTAATTTCAACTGACTATCTGACATGTTATGGTAAAAAAAGAACAAAGTATATGAATGCTTGTTATTTCATGAATATATTAAGGAAATGGTTTATGATACAATTAAATCCCAGCACATTGTGCTTAAAAGGAAAGAGGAAACACTGTTTTGGACCATCCCCTAGTAGTAAAAATTCAGCCAAAAGTCTATTACTTCCTTTTCTTTCAAGCTTTAACTTCCTAGCCAATATTGCCAGACAAACGAAATAGTTCATTTCTGTCCTTTATGTTGAAGTGAATGTAGAAGAGTCTGTACTTCAATTAGGTGAGTTTTAAATGAGAATTGAAAAGCCTGTGTTCTTTTATAGTTTCAACACCTCATTTAACACTTTGTTTAGACTTAAAAATCCTGTAGGAGTATAGAACATACACCTTTGTACTATTTATACAAAAAAAATGTTCCTGTTGAGAGTTAGGCATAAACAGATGATGAACTGGATACAAGATGAAAACTGAGCTATAGTTTCTCCTTTTTTTCCAGAAGGTTGACATACTATTGACACAGTGTTATGAAACATTTCTTTTGGGGAGCATTTTATTCTCAGTCTTTTCTCTTCCTGACTGCTTCCTGATATTGAAAAACTGAACTAAAATTTCTCAAACAAGAAGGAAAAGAAAATAATGATAATATGGGTTCCTATGCTTCACTTTTATCATTTTACTCTCAGATATAAATGCTAAATAATGAATGGCAAACCACTCCAGCAGGCTTGCCTGGAAAACCCATGGACAGAGGAGCCTGGCTAGCTACAGTCCTTGGGTAGCAAGAGTGGGACATGACTTAGGGCACAAACCCCCACAGGGGGCTTGAGTCTCCAGGCTTGCTTCATCTAGCTCCCGTCTCACCCTGCGGGGTTGATTGCCTTTTCCCTGGAGCATGTCCCTCGACTTTCCCTGCTCTGTTGCCTCCTGTGATACTAACGCATACACCAGAACTTCTGTACTTATTAAATGAATAACTAAAGCATCAGAAAAAATGGATAGCCAATTCAGCCAGGGCTTGATTAATTTGTAGGCAAAGTCATCAGGCTTTAAGGGCTCCAGCAAAACTGGGGCACCAGAGAGAAAGAGAGAGACAGAGAAAACAAACATTTCTGCCTTGATGATTTACTGACACTTCTACCTTCTGCCAATGGAACATCTTTAAGGAGCTATTTTAATTTCAACATGCATATGTTTTTTTATGATGTGGATAAATGAACTATATTATATATGAGAGGATATCGCAATGTTCTTAGAACTTAAAGTCCTCTCAATTAGGATGTTCAATTAGCTCCCAGAGCCAACTTATACCTATTGTCTAAACAGTATACAGGAAGCTTCAGTCTTTTATCCTGATTCATTTGAAAAGACTCTGATGCTGGGAAAATTTGAGGGCAGGAGAAGGGGCAACAGAGGATGAGATGGTTGGATGGCATCACCGACTCAATGGACATGGGTTTGAGTGGACTCTGGGAGTTAGTAATGGACAGGGAGGCCTGGCGTGCTGCAGTTCATGGGGTCACAAAGAGTTGGACACGACTGAGTGACTGAACGGAACTGAATTGAACTAACTCCTGGGACTAAAACAAAGTCATAATTGGCACCACAGAGTTCTCAGGAAGCAGCTTTTTGTACTTCCTGATTTCAGTTTCCTGGGACATTTCATATATTATCACAAGGTTTGGGATCCCTTTTGTTGCAGCTAATCAGCTTGATTCTTGGGTATGGGCTCGGGTATCTGTGAAAGTGAAAGCCGCTCAGTCATGTCTGATCCTTTGCAACCGCAAGGACTACACAGTCCATGGAACTCTCCAGGCCAGAATACTGGAGTGGGTAGCCTTTCCCTTCTCCAGGGGATCTTCCCAAACCAGGGATAGAACCCAGGTTTCCCACATTGCAGGTGGATTCTTTACCAGCTGAGCCACAAGGGAAGCCCTACATGATGGTTTTCAAAATTCAGTGGAATATAGGTAGCATTAATATTTTGTAAAATACAGATTTCCAAGTCCAAACTTCAGAATCAAATTCAGTAGCTGGAAGAGTTAGGTCCGTAAATTTGATCATAATGTGAACACTGGCATTTTTAAGAAAGCCACATCTTATTTTAACTATCAGTTCAGTTCAGTTGCTCAGTCATAGCTGAGCCACAAGGGAAGCCCTACATGATGGTTTTCAAAATTCAGTGGAATATAGGTAGCATTAATATTTTGTAAAATACAGATTTCCAAGTCCAAACTTCAGAATCAAATTCAGTAGCTGGAAGAGTTAGGTCCATAAATTTGATCATAATGTGAACACTGGCATTTTTAAGAAAGCCACATCTTATTTTAACTATCAGTTCAGTTCAGTTGCTCAGTCATGTCCAACTCTGCGACCCCATGGACTGCAGCATGCCAGGCTTCCCTGTCCATCACCAACTTCCAGAGCTTTCTCAAACTCATGTTCATTGAGTCAGTGATGTCATTCAACCATTTTATCCTCTGTCATTCCCTTTTTCTCCTGCATTCAATCTTTTCCAGCATGAGGATCTTTTCCATGAGTCAGTTCTTCATATCAGGTGGCCAAAGTATTAGAGCTTCAGCTTCAGCATCCAAAGAATATTCAGGACTGATTTCCTTTAGGATAGACTGGTTTGATCTCCTTGCAGTCCAAGGGGATGTCAAGAGTCTTCTCCAACATCACAGTTCAAAAGCATCAATTCTTCGGTGCTTAGCTTTCTTTATGGTCCAACTCTCACATTCACACATGACTACTGGAAAAATCATAGCTTTTCAATATGCAGTCTAGGTTGGTTATAACTTTTCTTCCAAGGAGCAAGTGTCTTTTAATTTCAGGGCTTCAGTCACTATCTGCTATGATTTTGGAGCCCAAGGAAATAAAGCCTGTCATGGTTTCCATTGTTTCCCCATCTATTTGCCATGAAGTGATAGGACCAGATGCCATGATCTTAGTTTTCTGAATGTTGAGTTTTAGCCAGATTTTTCACTCTACTCTTTCATCAAGAAGCTCTTTAGTTCTTCACTTTCTGCCGTAAGGGTGGTGTCATCTGCATATCTGAGGTTATTGATATTTCTCCCAGCAATCTTGATTCCAGCCTGTGCTTCTTCCAGCCCAGCATTTCTCATGATGTATTCTGCATATAAGTTAAGCAGGGTGACAATATACAGTCTTGACGTACTCCTTTTCCTGTTTGGAGTCAGTCTGTTTTTCCATGTCCAGTTCTAACTGTTGCTTCTTGGCCTGCATACAGATTTCTCAAGCATCAGGTAAAGTGATCTAGTTTTCCCATCTCTTTCAGAGTTTTCCACAATTAATTGTGCTCCACATAGTCAAAGGCTTTGGCTTAGTTAATAAAGCAGAAGTAGATGTTTTCCTGGAACTCTCTTGCTTTTTCAGTAATCCAACGGATGTTGGCAATTTGATCTCTGGTTCCTCTGCCTTTTCTAAATCCAGCTTGAATATCTGGAAGTTCTTAGTTCACGTACCGTTGAAGCCTAACTTGGAGAATTTTGAGCATTACTTTACTAGCATATGAGATGAGTGGAATTGTACGGTAGTTTGAGCATTCTTTGGCCTTGCCTTTCTTTGGGATTAGAATGAAAACTGACCTTTTCTGGTCCTGTGGCCACTGCTGAGTTTTCCAAATTTGCTGGCTTATTGAGTGCAGGACTTTAACAGCATCATCTTTTAGGATTTGAACAAGCTTAGCTAGAATTCCATCACCTCCAGTAGCTTTGTTAGTAGTGATGCTTCCTAAGGCCCACTTGACTTCACATTCCAGGATGTCTGGCTCTAGGTGAACGATCACATCATCGTGGTTATAGATCTTTTTTGTATTGTTCCTCTGTGTATTCTTACCACCTCTTCTTAATATCTTCTGCTTCTGTTAGGTCCATACCATTTCTGTCTTTTATTGTGCCCATCTTTGCATGAAATGTTCCCTTGGTATCTCTAATTTTCTTGAGGATATCTCTAGTCTTTCTCACTCTATTGTTTTCCTCTATTTCTTTGCACTGATCACTGAGGAAGGCTTTCTTATCTCTCCTTGCTTTTCCTCGGAACTCTGCATTCAAATGGGTAAATCTTTCCTATTTGCCTTTGCCGTTCATGTCTTTTCTCAAGTATTTGTAAGGCCACCTCAGACAACCTTTTGCTTTTTGCATTTCTTTCTCTTGGGGATGGTACAGCCTCCTGTACAATGTCATGAACCTCCATCCATATTTCCTAAAGCACTCTGTCTATCAAATCTAGTTTCTTGAATCTATTTGTGACTTCCACTATATAGTTGTAAGGGATTTGATTTAGGTCATGCCTGACCTATGGTCTAGTGGTTTTCCCTATTTTCTTCAATTTAAGTCTGAACTTGGCAATAAGGAGTTCATGAGCTGAGCTACAGTCAGCTCCCAGTCTTGTTTCTGCTGACTGTATAGAGCTTCTCCATCTTCGGCTGCAAAGAGTATAATCAATCTGATTTCGGTATTGACCATCTGGTGATGTCCACACGTAGCATCATCTCTTGTGCTGTTGGAAGTGGGTGTTTGCCATGACCAGTGTGTTCACTTGGCAAAACTCTGTTAGTCTTTGCCCTGCTTCATTTTATACTCTGACGTCAAACTTGGCTGTTTTTAACTGTATTATAAACACAAGAACATAGAAGATGAAATGATGATGATATTAAAATGAAATAGAAATCTCCTACAGGGTGACTAAATTGTAATAATGATTATTTGTAATAAAGAGCTACAGAGTATGAATCTTGAAGTAAAAACATAATTTTTGAATATCTGGCTTTCTTTATACTGATCATAAAATTTTAAAAATTCATTCCCTCCCACACATAGACATTTCTGTTTCCTTCAGAAACCAACCAGCCAGAAATATCAATATATTTCAAAGAGTTTTATTTTAGATGCAGTTCAAAAGGAGGGCAAACTAACAGCAGAATCCTTTATGGGAACTAACCTTATATGAGAGAATCTAATAAAGGATGCCATGTATTTGTAAGGGAAAAAAAGCACCCTGAAACATTTTCAAAGACACTGCACAAAAAGAGCAAAAACTAACATGACATAAACGACCTGTATTGATTATATTTTGTCTTAGAAATATTGAGATCCTGAGGATAAATGAGGTTTGGCTGTGTTGATCCTCCCAACTTGTGAATTTCAAATATCTAAATATCTGCTGCATGTAACATCCCTACTTCTGCCCCTCTAAATAAGTCATGCTTACTGATAGTTGCTGCTGCATTTTTGTGCTACCAAATTCACTTTTTACCACTAAATACAAAGTTCTCAGGTGAATAAACGGAGCTTTGAGAAGTTTTTTAAAACCACAGTCTAACAAGCATGCCATATAGATGAACTCTGACTCTCATGAAAATACTGGTGAATTCTCTGAAACTTGTCAAACCGTTGACTTAAAATGTTCTTTCTACTGTAAAATATATGATGCCCTTGATTTTGATCATCTAAGTGCATTATGCAAATGAGACTTACTTTGTGTGAAAAACTCACTGCCGTGGTGGTGCCAGGGAGCTTCAGTTTCAGGAACAGCAATGCTAACCGGCGAGTCCTTCGGGTGCTTTGATTCAATGGCCTCTTACCTATGAGTGTAAATCTATGTGACAGACAGTGCCTGGTGAACAGGGAGGAGCCTGTCTTCACAATCTTAGATTCTATTACAGTAGATTAGGAAACAAAAACCAAATATTAAACAGAAAAGCAACAAAAATAATTACAAGTTGTAAAAGATACTGCAGAACAGAACACTATGAAAGAAAGTAAAACTGCAAAGGGCAGAGGAGGTCCTACTTTTCACAACATGGTTAGGAAAGACCTCCCAGAGAAAGTGATATTTAACCTAAACCGCTTCCCTGGTGGCTCAGAAGTCTCATGAGACTTACTTTGTGTGAAAAACTCACTGCCGTGGTGGTGCCAGGGAGCTTCAGTTTCAGGAACAGCAATGCTAACCGGCGAGTCCTTCGGGTGCTTTGATTCAATGGCCTCTTACCTATGAGTGTAAATCTATGTGACAGACAGTGCCTGGTGAACAGGGAGGAGCCTGTCTTCACAATCTTAGATTCTATTACAGTAGATTAGGAAACAAAAACCAAATATTAAACAGAAAAGCAACAAAAATAATTACAAGTTGTAAAAGATACTGCAGAACAGAACACTATGAAAGAAAGTAAAACTGCAAAGGGCAGAGGAGGTCCTACTTTTCACAACATGGTTAGGAAAGACCTCCCAGAGAAAGTGATATTTAACCTAAACCGCTTCCCTGGTGGCTCAGAAGTCTCAGATGCAGGAGACCCGGGTTCGATCCCTGGGTTGGGAAGATCCCCTGGAGAAGGAAATGGTAAACCACTCCAGTATTCTTGCCTAGAGAATCCCATGGACAGAGAAGCCTGGTAGGCAACAGTCCACGGGGTCGGAAAGAGTCGGACACGACTGAGTGACTTCACTTCACTTCAGAGGATGATAAGAAGACAGCCATTTGATGAAAGGGAGGAATAAGATTTCAAGGCGAAGACTCAGTAAGTACAAAGAGCTTGCAACAGGAAAAACTCCGCCTCATAGGGAAGTGTACCATGCCTAATGTTTTTGCAGTATAGCAAGTAGGACAGAGACATAAAACGAGGTTAAAGAGACAGTCAGAGGCCTGATTCAGAGCCTGGAAAATCATGGTGTAAGGACCTTGGAACATATTCTAGTGGCATGGGGACCTACCGGCGAGTTTTAAGTAACAGCAGCCAATTGCACATTTTTTAATGTTCAGGTAGAGTAAGAACTGGGAGAAGGCAATGGCACCTCACTCCAGTACTCTTGCCTGGAAAATCCTGTGGACAGAGGAGCCTGGAAGGCTACAGTCCATGGGGTTGCGACTGAGTAACTTCACTTTTACTTTTCACTTTCTTGCATTGGAAAAGGAAATGGCAACCCACTCCAGTGTTCTTGCCTGGAGAATCCCAGGGACGGGGGAGCCTGGTGGGCTGCCATCTATGGGGTCGCACAGAGTCGGACACGACTGAAGCAACTTAGCAGCAGCAGCAGCAGCAGAGTAAAAACTACTTCATCCAAAGTTCTTGGGCTCCTCCATCAAAATGAAAAGAGAACAAAGCCTGACTACCATATGTCCCCTCTTCTGTTTGTAACCTCTGTTCCCTTACAATGAAGCTGGTCTTACATCCCTGTCCACAGATCCTGCCCAAGGAAACACTTTCTATACTCCATACCATTCCCTCACAGCCTGCACCTGGAAAGCTTTTCTCTCCGCTTATTTCTTCTGGGTTATAGCCACTTCTAGCTTTCTTCTTTATTTCTGTCATTTTTCAAAGAGCCTTATCACAGTGCATACTGCCTGCGAGCCGATTTCAGTCGCTGTTCTACCACCAGACTATAAGCCCCATAAGGACAGGAATCATACCTGACTTGGGCAGCATTATATCCTTGGGCAAAGCAGCTGGCAGTGCTGAGTAAATGAAAGAATTTATGAATCTTCCCTTTGGCTACTGTTAACAGCAATCTGTGTTACGCTGAAAACTTTGACAATTGTTACTGCTCAGCCTTGATATTAGGATAGATTTTTCATTTGCTTTGTACTACCAAACTGCTACAGGCACACAGAAACTATACTTACAGCGTTAACAGTAGCCCAGTCTTTCTTTTGCTGATCTATGTTTCTGAATCCTAGGTAAAGCAGACTCTACTAATCCACCGTATGAAAATCTCTAAGAATCCTGTGCTAATATAATCATGATGGCTATTTCAGCCAGCTGTGGATGGGGATATGGAAAAGGAATTAGAAACAAAGAAACATATAAGTTTCTTATCAAAAAATGGATCCTGTGGACAGAGGAGCCTGGAAGGCTACAGTCCATGGGGTTGCGACTGAGTAACTTCACTTTTACTTTTCACTTTCTTGCATTGGAAAAGGAAATGGCAACCCACTCCAGTGTTCTTGCCTGGAGAATCCCAGGGACGGGGGAGCCTGGTGGGCTGCCATCTATGGGGTCGCACAGAGTCGGACACGACTGAAGCAACTTAGCAGCAGCAGCAGCAGCAGAGTAAAAACTACTTCATCCAAAGTTCTTGGGCTCCTCCATCAAAATGAAAAGAGAACAAAGCCTGACTACCATATGTCCCCTCTTCTGTTTGTAACCTCTGTTCCCTTACAATGAAGCTGGTCTTACATCCCTGTCCACAGATCCTGCCCAAGGAAACACTTTCTATACTCCATACCATTCCCTCACAGCCTGCACCTGGAAAGCTTTTCTCTCCGCTTATTTCTTCTGGGTTATAGCCACTTCTAGCTTTCTTCTTTATTTCTGTCATTTTTCAAAGAGCCTTATCACAGTGCATACTGCCTGCGAGCCGATTTCAGTCGCTGTTCTACCACCAGACTATAAGCCCCATAAGGACAGGAATCATACCTGACTTGGGCAGCATTATATCCTTGGGCAAAGCAGCTGGCATTGCTGAGTAAATGAAAGAATTTATGAATCTTCCCTTTGGCTACTGTTAACAGCAATCTGTGTTACGCTGAAAACTTTGACAATTGTTACTGCTCAGCCTTGATATTAGGATAGATTTTTCATTTGCTTTGTACTACCAAACTGCTACAGGCACACAGAAACTATACTTACAGCGTTAACAGTAGCCCAGTCTTTCTTTTGCTGATCTATGTTTCTGAATCCTAGGTAAAGCAGACTCTACTAATCCACCGTATGAAAATCTCTAAGAATCCTGTGCTAATATAATCATGATGGCTATTTCAGCCAGCTGTGGATGGGGATATGGAAAAGGAATTAGAAACAAAGAAACATATAAGTTTCTTATCAAAAAATGGAACACATATGGTTAAGAAGATACAACATAGTGTATGCAACTTTAAATCCCAGTTTTATTCAAATAAAGCAACCATCCGCTTCTCAATCAATATTGTCTCATCTTCCTCAGAACTAAAAAAACTTAGAAGGATAAATAAGAGGGCACTGCTCTCCAAAGCACCTGACTTATCAGGCCTTTTAGGATAGAATGAGAAAAGCAGACACAGTTAAAGCCCAACGATCACAGTACAGATTTTAGTCAATCATTATCATTGATCTTTGTTTATGAGAACAATGAAAGTTTCACAGACTTAGCTATTTCATTGAACTAACTTATAGTTAAATTAATTTCTTCATGAACAGGTAAAATGCACATGCATTTTTACATATAACCTAGGTAAAACATTCCCAACAAGTATTAAAAATACATAGTGTGTCCATAGACTATCTTTTGCACAACCAGTATTCAACAAATACAATGGGATAAATAAGGAAATGGTTTAACATTTCACAATATGAAGCTAAGACTCTAAATATTTTCAGATAAGTCAAATGTTTCACACATATATGTTTTTAATATATTCCGCAAGTCAGTAAGACTTGTTCTACATATGTACCATAACAAATTGGAACATATAAATATGCTTACCTCCTAAAAATATTTCTGGAATTTTTTTTGCTAATTTTCATAATAACAGTTCTATACCATATCGACCAAAATTATGAAAATGACATACCCACACAAATAAACTGTTTATGTAAAGAAGCAGCATTTTCCATAGTAGAGCCTAAAGAAGGTGAGTCATTTCCTGTTTAGATAGATCTGTTCAGAAGAAAGGATGAGGGAAAACTTACCAACACGATTTTAACTTATCATCTTTTCAGGGAACTTCATTAATTTAAGAAGACTTGTCTTTACAGCTTACAGTGTTCTTCCTTGAAACTTCCAATCATGGAAGATTTTCAAATGATCTTTATTTCAAAATTAATCACTGTTATGAATTAGAATATTAGGGAGAAACAAAGAGGTCAAGGTACATATATGTTAACAAGTTTTTGCTCAGGTTTAACATCAAATAGATGACTGGCAGTAATTAGGTACAGTTAAAGAATTCTGAGATATTAAAAAAAGCCTTAAAAGGTTATGGAAGGACTTTCTCATAATTACATGAAGCATAGGGTCTGACAGAAATCTTTCCTTTGTAATTTAATAGGCAAAAACCTGAAAATAAAATGTGCACATGTCCATCAGAAGGCTTTCTGAAGCATTTTAGCTACTTGCTGATAGTTTGATTTGGACAATATTAACTGCTAATAAGTTATGGGGAGAAAAATCTCCTAAGAATGTTGTTTTACACGATAAAATAACATTTGAAAAGCTGAATCAAAACTCAAGGAGAAAAGAGAGGAAAGTGGGCTTTAGAATGTTGATTTCTTTTCCTATAATAATTGACCATAGCCAGTAATGAACCCTGAACAATGTTGGTTTGTATTAGGAGATTTATCTTGAAATACTCTCAGACTTAGAGAAAAGTTGCATATAATTACAAAACAAAAAATCTTTTTTCTCCAGAGCCATTGAAGAGTAAGTTGTTTATCTGATGTCAATTCACCCTCAAATACCCAATGGATAGTTCCTACAAACAAGGACATTCCTTCACGAGATAATCACAACACAACCATCAAACCCAGGAAATTAACGCTGACATATTACTGTCATCTTATGCTCATATCCTATTCCTGTTTTTCCAACTGTCTCAGTATACCTTTTATATTTAAAGAATCACATATGACATTTACCTTTTGTGTCTTTTTAATGCCATTCACTCTGGAATCTTCCCCAGTCTTGCTTTGGCCTTCACGATCCTGGCATTTTTAAAGACTGTTGTTGTTTAGTCACTAAGTCAAGTCTGACTCTTTGCAGCCCCATGAACTATAGTCCACCTTCTCTGTCCGTGGGATTGCCCAGGCAAGAAGACTGGAGTGGAGGGCCATTTCCTTCTCCAGGGATCTTCCCGACTCAGGGACTGAACCCACGTCTCCTTTATTGGCAGGCAGATTCTTTACAATCTGAGTCACCAGGGAAGCCTTTCAAGATTACAGATCAGTTATTTTACAAAAGGTCCTTCACTTGGGGTATTTTGGAAGTTTCTTCTTATAATTAGATTCGGATTATGCATCTTTGTCAGGAATATCACAGACTGAAACTGCAAATTTTTACCCATTGCATTAATGATATATTTTATGAGAAGCTTCTTTTAAACTATTTCTCATCATATTTTAGTGCATTCATTTTATATCAGAATAGATTTGTTCATCACAATCTTGTCAGTGGCTTGCAACCTGTTAGTATCATTATTTATATTGATGTTCTGCTGCCGCTAAGTCATTTCAGTCATGTCCAACTGTGTGACCCCATAGACAGAAGCCCACCAGGCTCCCTTGTCCCTGGGATTCTCCAGGCAAGAACACTGGAGTGGGTTGCCATTTCCTTCTCCAATGCATGAAAGTGAAAAGTGAAAGGGAAGTTCAGTTCACCCCAAATTTAGTTAATGGCAGCCCCTTTCAGCTGGATCCTGAATCCTTCTGATATGTCCTTATCATTTTTGAGCACATCCTTACTTTATGGTACAGGATATTTCAACATCATCTTGTAAATCCCTCCTCCAAACCCTGGAATCAGCCATTCCATCCTTATAGTAGAAAATAATGTTTAGAAATCAAGATCTGGACTTTGTATGTGACACTGTCTATTGGGTAGTTGGGCTCCTCCCAAGCCCTCTCAGTGGACAAAGCTGAGGAACACATACGTTTATGTCAGTGTACTTCATTCATATTTATGTTTACATTGTAGCCATGAAATTAAAAGACACCTGCTCCT
>SJYC01022381.1:0-18910 GCA_006408675.1 Madoqua kirkii | reverse complement strand
TTAGTTTCACTGAGTTAAACAAGGCTGTGGTCCGAGTGATCAGATTGACTAGTTTTCTGTGATTACAGTTTCAGTGGACATATACCCCACATCCAAGGTAAGAGAAACCCATGTAAGATGGTAGGTATTGCAAGAGGGCATCAGAGGGCAGACACACTGTAACCATAACCACTGATCATCCTAGGAGGTTGCCAAAATGTTATACACACCTCAGCTACTATAAAGAATAAATCATAATCCACTGGGTTCATGATGATATTGTAAAGTATATTTTAGGGAACTAAAAAGAAATTTCAGCCTCTAAGGAAGCAATCCAGGAGCAATACCTTCTACTGAATCATTTTAAATTCATATAAGGAGTATTATGCAAATTGGTCTTTGTCAAGCTGCCTTTGACAGTGAATGGAATCAAGCTCATGAAGGACTAATCAAACCTTGATGGGAGTGGGATGCTCTTGAAATAAACTTCTCCCCTGAGTTTTTAAGGCATCGGCTCTGGCAGATGAGACCCGCAGTCAATCAGACGTGATTGCATCATGTAAACGACACCCACTGGACTCGCCTTATTTGCTCTTATGAAATTTCTGTCAGTTTTGAGACATAAATAATTCAAGCAAATGGCTTTGAACACCAGAGACTGCCAATTATTATTGTGTCACCAACTCACTAGCATTTGTGTGGATCACCAGAGTATTTCTTTTAAGAAGTCAAGACTTCCAGACTCAGAATAAGCTCTACATTAAAGGAATTCTCTTTACCTCTAAATTCTTCCAAACTAGTTTTATTTGTGTTTTGAAAGAAGAAATGGAAATTTATCATTTACAACACCTTTTGTGTCTGTTGATTTCACTGCAAAAGTTCAAATATAATAGAGTTGGGAATTAAATAGTACAAGCAATTACATCAGAAAAATGGAGCAAAGCACTTTCGGTATTTTTAAAAGAACCATAAAATTCCCAGAGTACAATCAACACATTTACGAATTCAAGAGAGAGAATTACAATGCTTACATCAGCCTAATAATTGAAATGAATCCAGCATTTCCATTTTAAAGCCACTAATCCAAGAATAAAGGGGAGATGAAACAAACTCAGGCATAATGGAGCAAAGCACTTTCGGTATTTTTAAAAGAACCATAAAATTCCCAGAGTACAATCAACACATTTACGAATTCAAGAGAGAGAATTACAATGCTTACATCAGCCTAATAATTGAAATGAATCCAGCATTTCCATTTTAAAGCCACTAATCCAAGAATAAAGGGGAGATGAAACAAACTCAGGCAGCTATAAAAAGAGCTATGTTTGGGTCTGAGTGTTGTGGCTTTGCCTCAGGTTTAAGGTTACTTTGGAGAAGGAAATGGCAACCCACTTCAGTGTTCTTGCCTGGAGAATCCCAGGGACAGGGGAGCCTGGTGGGCCGCCATCTATGGGGTCACAGAGTCAGACACGACTGAAGTGACTTAGCTTAAGGTTACTTAGGATAGACTCAGAGTTTTCTAGGTAGGCTGCAAAGTCAAGTTGCTTTCCTGATCCTGTCTCCTTTGTCATTAGACTTACAATGAACAACGGCGTTGGTGTCTCTATCAGCAACTCTATGTAATAAGAATTTTATTTTGACACATTCTCCTCCTTTTTCAGTTCTGCACTGTGCATTGTAAAACACTATCAGAATGTTTTTCTTCCTACACTTTAAAGTACTATGCCACAAGTCCTGTAGCCTCAGCTAGCTGCAAAAACAAATCTGAAAAATTAATGGGAGCATGCCTTCCCCTGAAAACAAGCAACTTCCAGAGCCGAGGTTACTTTGTTTTAGTTCTACTCTCTGCACCTGCATAGGAGGGGAAAAAAAGAAAGCTCCAGACTCTGAATTAGTTTTTTGCAGTTTAAATTGCTGTTCTGTGGTGATTAAATACAGCATCGTGGAACACTCAGCCAGTCAATAAGTCATTAGTTTCATCAAATGTTTTGTCGTAGCTAAGAGTCAAATTCAGTGATTATTGTTACCAAAGTTTTAGTCACTCCAGGAAAAACACATTTGGTGTTTCTGTGATGGTTTGTGATGTTTTCCCACAAGTTTTCAGTTACATCAGTATTTTCTTCCCTGTTAAGATTTGGAGATAATGCTCAGATTTAGGATTGCCAGATTTAATTTGAATTTCAGATAAGCTTTTGGTGTATATATATCTGTATATGCATATTCATATATGTAAGTATATGCAATTGTTGTTCAGTAGCTCAGTTATGTCCAACTCTTTGCAACCCCATGGACTGCAGCCTGCCAGGCTTCCCTCTCCTTCACTGTCTCTCAGAACTTACCCAAACTCACGTTCATTGAGTCAGTGATGCCATCCAACCATCTCATTCTCTGCCATCTCCTTCTCTCACCTTCAATCTTTCCCAGCATCAGGGTCTTTTCAAATGAGTCAGCTCTTCGCATCAAGTGGCCAGAGTATTGGAGTTTCAGCTTCAACATCAGTCCTTCCAATGAACACACAGGACCAATCTCCTTTAGGATGGACTGGTTGGATCTCCTTGCAGTCCAAGGAACTCTCAACTCAAGAGTTTTCTCCACCACCACAGTTCAAAAGCATCATTCTTTGGTGCTCAGTTTTCTTTATAGTCTAACTCTCACATCCATACATGACTACTGGGAAAACCATAGCTTTGACTAGACGGACTTTGTTGGCAAAGTGGTGTCTCTGTTTTTTAATACACTGTCTAGGTTTGTCATAGCTTTTCTTCCAAGGAACAAATGTCTTTTAATTTCATGGCTGCAGTCACCATCTGCAGTAATTTTGGAGCCCAAGAAAGTAAAGTCTCTCACTGTTTCCACTCTTTCCCCATCTATTTGTCATGAAGTGATGGGACTGGATGCCATGATCTTAGTTTTCAGAATGTTGAATTTTAAGTCAGCTTTTTCACTCTCCTCTTTCAACTTCATCAAGAGGCTCTTTAGTTCCTCTTCACTTTCTGCCATAAAAGTGGTGTCATCTGCATATCTGACATTATTGATATTTCTCCTAGCAATCTTGATTCCAGCTGTGCTTCATCCAGCTCAGCATTTCACATGAGGTACTCTGCATATAAGTTAAATAAGTAGGATGACAATAAACAGCCTTAACATACTTGTTTTCCACTTTTGAACCAGTCCTTTGTTCCATGTTCATTTCTAACCGGTGCTTCTTACAGGTTTCTCGAGAGACAGGTAAGGTTGTCTGATATTTCCATTTCTTTAAGAATTTTCCACAATTTGTTGTGATCCAAACATAGATAAGTATATACTTATACTAATATGTATATAAGTGTGTCCTATGCAATTTAGGACACACCTACACTAAAAATAATTCATTGTTGATGTGAAGTTCAAATGTAACTGGGCAGCCTGCATCTTAGCTGGCATTCCTACCTGATGACATCACTGTTAAGCAGACCAGTGAAACTAGAGAGGAAGGGATCAATGGCTGCAAGTGATTTAAGTACCAACTGACAGTCGGGTGGTAGCCAGCACAGCGCCTTTAAAAATGGAGAGATGGTATGGGGAGGGAGGAGGGAGAGGGGTTCAGGATGGGGAGCACGTGTATACCTGTGGCAGATTCATGTTGATGTATGGCAAAACCAATACAATATTGTAAAGTAATTAGCCTCCAATTAAAATAAATAAATTTATATTAAAAAAAATTTTTAATGCCTTTCCTGCCTCAAAGGGAGATTTTGCTGGTGGGGGAAGTGGGGCTGGACTCTGGAGAGAGGCTCAGGCCTGGGGAGAGCAGTGGCCCACAGCAAAGGCCTCAGTGGTGTCCATGGGCTCTCAATAAAGGACACACACCTGCTCCCAAGGGGTTGTCACCTTCAGGTCGTTTCCCTGTGAGATCCTTTTCAAGACTAATGATGTGTGACAAAAACAGTCAAGCAAAACCAGGAAAAGACCTTAGACGGAGAAATAAGCCCTCCAGCTTGTTTCAGTCATCACCTCTCTTATCGGTCTTCTCTAACTGTTCTACCCAGTCATTCAGAAGAATCAAAGGTCAAAGGACAATCATTTATTCCATGAAGCACATTGTGATTTGGATGAATTTCCCAAGAAGTCTTTTAGCACATGGGTCAGGTATAATTTTGTCAGAATGTATCAAAAGAGTAGCAAACAAATTATATTTAATTCCATGTGCAATAGGTAAAATTGTGAATGAATGTAGAGAGATGGTAGAAGGAGATGGGAAATAACTACGGAAAAGTTATATTTTGGAGATAATTTTTGTGACGTTTTCTTGGAAACCATGATTCTGGTATTTATTTTCACCATAACAACTCTAAGCTCGACGTGTCCAATCCTCATGAAAATGTCTAAATACAGGGTTTATGGATCCCAAAGTAATCTACCTTGTGATCCTCTTCACACCCTTACAAGCATTATTAGATTAAAAAAGAGAGTGGGAGAGTGGGAGGATCCTTTCCCCTGCGATGGTTTCTCAGTACCATCTCCCTCCTGTCTCTCCTTTTTATCTAGTCACACAGGAGCTCGCTGAAAGGTCTACTTCTAACTAATAAAGCAAGTGGTGTCATTTGTGTAATAAGTATTAAGATGTCCTTATAGACAAACGAGTTGAACACTTGTGCTGTTCAATATGGTAGCCCCTAGCCACCATGTTTGCATTCAACGTAAAGCTAATTAGAATTAAGTAAAATTTAAAATTCAGTTCTTCAGTCACACTAGGTACTTTTCAAGTACTCAGCAGTACAGATAGAGGACAGTCTCACCACCACAGAATGCTCTATGGAGAAGTACTGTTCTATACAGCATTACATTGTCATACTGATCCAGGAAGGATACCTAAGCATATCCTTGGGTATCACTCTGTCCAACAGCCATTGTGGAGAAATTAAAAAAAAAAAAAACACATAGTTAAGAAATTTAGTTGGAGAAAGCTTACTAGGTTAGTCACCATAGGAATAACAATTTCAGGCAGCTTTGAGCGAGTGAAGTCTACGGATATTTAAAAAAAAATGCATTTCAAACGTGAATAAGGATTACTATTGCAAATGTTATTAAGGAAAGCACCAAAAGGAGCCCCAGAAGAAAACTACTATGTACCACTTCTTAGCTGTTTGATCATAGGGAAGTTATTGGATCTGTCAGTGCTTCTGTCTTCTCATCTGTAAAATGGGGATGATAATGATATCTACCTTTCTCAGTAGGGGCACCCTGTTTATGCGGTTGTTGCTCCCCAGAGTTGTGCAGCACACCTCCAATACAACTAAGTTAGCCCTCTTCTCCGGCATCTGAGGGTATTAAAAAAGCAAATTCATTTCCAGGACTTACATAGTACTTGGTATACAAAGGTTAGCTATACTTAAACTATTTCTCAAAAGGAAATCTCTCAGAAGTAAGAATCAGCGAGTAGAATTGGAAAATCATTGAAAACCAGTGTTACCTGCCAATCTGGTTTGCCCTTGACTGAACAGGCTCTCAGTATACAGAAATCTCAGTTTTTAAATTAGGAAAACCCCAGACAAACGGGAAGAAGTTACCCATAAAAAAGAAATACATCTAATCTCGAGAAATAATCTCAGAATGGATACGATTAGCTCACTCTATGCAATGATATGCAGTATTAGTAACAGCATCTGACTAAACATTATGAATTTTGAAACTAAACACAAGGCTCAGCGGATAAAGAGGGTTAACATGGTTCTTCTTGGCACAAAAGTCAAAACTGTCCATCTGGTACAGAAAATAGCACAGTGCTCATGGCTTGTGGTTTTGAAATAATAGCACTGGATACCTCAGCTGTGTTTTTTTTTTTTTCCTTTTCTTTTCTAACGGAAGCAAAAAGCTTTGATATATCCCCCTCTCCTCTAGCCCTGAAAACCTCAGTTCCAAAGGAAACTGCTGACTCGGAAACGTCTATCTGCTACAGAGCATCTTATGTGTCGCTCTAATTTCTACAAACCATAAAAGAGGAATTGCATTTATGTCTATGCATTTATTGCGTCACCGTTTCAAATGTAATCTATACCTTGACACTTGGAGAAAGGAGGCGAGAAGTGGTGTTGGTAATGGCCTTAATTAAATCAGATATTTATGATTTCCTCTTAAAGGTCTTTATTCGTACAGCCTAGAGCAAAGACACAGCAGGGCAGTGGCCGTCAAATCAGTAGAAGAAAAGACAAGAGTTAGCATGACGGTCCTAAAATGCCAGTTTTACTATAGATGTCTCCCTTCAGCTGAGCACTAAATTGGATTTCACTGGGTGAGCCCGAGCCACCCAGTGCTTTTGTGAGTTGCCCACGGACCAGAGCCTTAGTCCTAGTTCACATTTACTTGGAATGCTACGTGATGATAAGGGACGGTAACAGATAATTCCAAATAGAGACCTCCTCATCGTATAGGAGTTGAATGTGTCTCTTTTCAGCGGGGATTTTTCTTGCCTTCTAGCCCTTCTGTTTCTTAAGTGGTGGCTTACCTCTTCCCCATCAGGAGACTGAACGAGGTCCTGGGATAAAGAACAGAGATATTATCTTTTTTTTTTTAATCAGTTTCCAAGTCAGCATCTTTGATCTTTGTTCTCATCAACAGCTGTGCAAAGCCTTCCGCCCGCCCACTTCTTTATCAGTTCATACTCACTTGGTGAATCACTTGTGGTGGGAGGGGAGCCTTGTTGTGCTGACTTGTTGTAGTTCACTGAGGGGAAAGCAACAGGAACACAGGGAGACCCAAAGCTAAGCTCCAGTTTGGGGTGACTGTCGACGCTAGGAGACAACAGGAGTGAAAATACGTTTGTGGAAGTAAAAACAGATGTCATCTGTATTTTGCTTCAAAATATTTGACATAGCCTGAGGAGAAAGTGGGGAGGCGGCTTTATCTTTTGGATGAACTTCCAGCAGGATCAACAACAAATCGGTGCCTGCCTCTGAATGCTCACCAACTGATTGGCATCTCAGGTGGGTTAGGAGAGTGGTAGAGAAAAGAAGAGTTATTAAGTCAGATGTGGATCTCTAAACCCTGCAGGTTAGAGTCTCAAGTCAGACCTGGAGAGATGACCTTGCAAAAGTGTTTGGCTCTTAAAGCCACTAGGTAGACCCTCACAGCTAGTAGTTTTTGTTTTTAATTTTTATTTTTTTATTTTACTTTACAATACTGTATTGGTTTTGCCATGCATCAACATGAATCTGTCACGGGCATACACGTGTTCTCAATCCCGAACCCCCCTTCCACCTTTTACCCCTCAAGTTTGTATCACATAGCCGTCTAGTTTTTAAATAGTGTTAGGCCAAAGATTGAGGATTTTTATCGTTAATCGAGCTCACAGTATTACTCTTCAGCAAACACCCTTACGAATCTCAAGGCAGGACACCAACCAGGACAGGCTCATGTTTCTCTTCCGTGTAGGAACGCCTTTGAAGCAAATGAAGCTTCGTGCTTGGAACAGACAAAAACTCCCATGTCTTGGGGTGGAAATCAGACTGAAAAAGAAATTAACAAGGGAGAGACTTTCTAACTTGATAGCAAGTTGAGTGATTTAATCTAGCTCTTCTGCCAACGTGCAGGGCAAGCTTTCACTTTGCTACACCTCTCGCCTTTCTGGGTACATGATCAGAAGCAGTAACCCTACATCAACATGGGAAAAATTCTAGGTTATCTCACCAAGTTTTGCAAATTGTCACAGACACTTGAGCCTAAGGCTTGAAAGAAATTAGGCCATGCCTAAAATAAATCATATCTCAGGGAGATAAGCTGTTTCATAAAAATTAAAACTATTGCCCCTGGCAAACATACTGGACTTCTTAAAGGCGGTGATATCCACTACAATTAGCTCCTGACACTATCAAGTGAGAGAAAGCCATGGACCACTTTATAGCTTAATAAAGCGTGTTAATTCATTTTTAAAATATGTGTCTCTATAAAACAATGTTCACAGACACTTGTTGGACTCAGCATAGGAAAGTTAAATCCGTCTCAATGTGGGAGAGATTGTTATTTTAGAAATTTTCTGTGAAAGAAATTCAGTATTGCCTTTTATTAATAGATTCAAGTTCCCTACTATTTTCAGTTCAGTTCAGTCGCTCAGTCGTGTCCGACTCTTTGCAACTCCATGAATCGCAGCTTGCCAGGCCTCCCTGTCCATCACCAAATCCTGGAGTTCACTCAGATTCACGTCCATGGAGTCCGTAATGCTCTCATCCTCGGTCATCCCCTTCTCCTCCTGCCCTCAATCCCTCTCAGCATCAGAGTCTTTTCCAGTGAGTCAACTCTTCACATGAGGTGGCCAAAGTACTGGAGTTTCAGCTTTAGCATCATTCCTTCCAAAGAAATCCCAGGGCTGATCTGTTTCAGAATAGACTTGTTGCATCTCCTTGCAGTCCAAGGGACTCTCAAGAGTCTTCTCCAACACCACAGTTCAAAAGCATCAATTCTTCAGTGATCAGCCTTCTTCACAGTCCAACTCTCACATCCATACATGACCACAGGAAAAACCATAGCCTTGACTAAATGGACCTTAGTCAGCAAAGTAATGTCTCTGCTTTTGAATATGCTATCTAGGTTGGTCATAACTTTTCTTCCAAGGAGTAAGCATCTTTTAATTTCATGGCTGCAGTCACCATCTGCAGTGATTTTGGAGCCCAAAAAATAAAGTCTGACACTGTTTCCATTGTTTCTCCATCTATTTGGCCATGAAGTGATGGGATCGGATGCCATGATCTTCGTTTTCTGAATGTTGAGCTTTAAGCCAACTTTTTCACTCTCCTCTTTCACTTTCATCAAGAGGCTTTTTAGTTCCTTTTCACTTTCTGCCATAATGGTGGTATCATCGGCATATCTGAGGTTATTGATATTTCTCCCAGCAATCTTGATTCCAGCTTGTGTTTCTTCCAGTCCAGTGTTTCTCATGATATATTCTGCATATAAGTTAAATAAGCAAAGTGACAATATACTATTTTACAGCTGTTGAAATAAACTATTAAGAAAGCTGAAGATAAAGCAGTTTACTTGTAGAAAGTACCATATAAATTCACACTTGGAACACTGGTTCCAAGTTTACCAGTTCTGGTTTCCAGGGACTCTACCTTTGACCCTCTTTCAAAACTGAAGAAAAGTAGGACACCTCCCTCAAAAGAAAAAGAGTTCTTTTAAATTTTTGAAGTTAGTGTATGGCAGAACCAATACAGTACTGTGAAATGGAATAAAGCATTAAACAAAAACAAACAAATAAATAAATAAATAAAAGATACAAAGAAAAATAAATAAATAAATTTTTGAAGTTGAAATTTAATAACTTTCCAAATTTTAAAACTAAGTAGCTTTAAAAAAAAAGAAGAAAGAAAAGCAGAGACTTCCCTGGCAGTCTACAGGTTAAAGAGTCCTTGCCCCCAGTGTAGGGGGTGTGGGTTCAATCCCTGGTCCAGGAACTCAGATCCTGCATGCTTCACAGAGAAGCCGAACAGAGAGATGAATACCCATGCTGGTAACAATTTAGCAGTTTGGATGCTGCTGCTGCTGCTGCTAAGTCGCTTCAGTAGTGTCCTACTCTGTGCGACCCCATAGATGGCAGCCCACCAGGCTCTCCCGTCCCTGGGATTCTCCAGGCAAGAACACTGGAGTGGGTTGCCATTTCCTTCTCCAATGCATGAAAGTGAAGTTGCTCAGTCGTGTCCGACTCCTAGCAACCCCATAGACCGCAACCTACCAGGCTCCTCCGTCCATGAGATTTGCCAGGCAAGCTAGGCAGATGCAACTAGGAGTTGATTAGATACAGGAGTGTTGTTCTCAAATGGTTCCTTTGAAATGTTAGCCACTGGAAATCTGAGTAAAAGGCACAATGGAACTCTGTGTAATTTGCTACAACTTTTAGCAAATTTGAAACTGCTTCAAAATAAACACTTCTTAAAAAAATAGAAGTCTTTAAAAAAGATTGCTGTTCTTCAAATCTGCAATTCCCAAAGGGTGGTTCTGGATCAGCATCACCAGTCAGGAAACTTGTTAGGAATGCAAGTGTCACATTTAGTGAAGAATATGTTACTGGGCTTGTGATGGAATCTTTACCAGATTCAGAACACAAAGGTCAGGATTAATATGCAAATATGTGTCTTGGTTAGTGGGGAGAAATCTCAGGGACAGAGCGGGGACAGCAACCCAAGAAGAGCAACGCCTGACAGAGCGGCGCAAGGCAATGTGGGATGATCCGTGTATCTGAACACAGAAATCTCCCTACTCAGAAGTAAAAAGCCAAGAACCTGCCTTTGAACATGTGTGCAGGCAGGAGGCAGTGGGCTACACTGAAAAAAGTTGTAGGGGCTACACGCTCCTTGAAAAATATCTACATTTGTGCACACAACTTTAACACTCTCCCTGCAACCCACATGTTAGCACTTTTAATACCGCAACATGTGATGACTTACAGTGAGGCTTCACTTTCATATACGAGTTCACTGTCCTCATATAAGTCACAGTCAAATAGTGAGACTGAGGGAAGTACATAGCAGCAATTATTGCAAAGAAAGTGCAGGACTTCCCTGGTGGCTCAGTGGTAAAGAGTCTGCCTGCTAAGGAAGGGGACATGGGTTTGATCCCTGGTCTGGAAAGATTCCACAGCCTGCAAAGCAACTAAGCCCACGAAACATGACTGCTGAGCTCTGCAATGAGAAGCCCACACACTCTAAGAAAGAGTAGTCCCCACTTACCGCAACTAGAGGAAACCCACGTGCAGCAACAAAGATCCAGTGCAGCCAAAACTAAAGTTTAATAAAATTAAAGTTAATTAAACTAAGTTTAATCAAATAAAATTAAAGATAAACCATGTGTTTGCTAGAGTCCACCCTTGTGTGGAGAAGTGACTGTAAGATTCAAATCTTGACACCATCAAAATGTGGCCTCCAGAAAGGAGTTCTCTCTTCCATACAACAAATCAAATTGTTTTCGTTTCGATTACATAGTGAACATCTTCAAGCAACTCACCTGAATATGAAGATCCATTCAAATAAATAAACTGGTTGTAGAGAGAAAGGCATGAAAGAAATTCTTTCCTAAGCAGTTGTAGCCTGTAATCCCCAGTTTTGCTTGGCAGAATGAAGCTGAGGTGAACCTATCTCTCTTCGGTTCAGTTCAGTTCAGTCAGTCATGTCTGACTCTTTGCCACCCCATGAACTGCAGCACGCCAAGCTTCCCTGTCCTTCACCAGCTCCCAGAGCTTACTCAAGCTCATGTCCATGGAGTCAGTGGTGCCATCCAGCCATCTCATCCTCTATTGTCCCCTTCTCCTCCCACCGTCAATCTTTCCCAGCATTAGGGTCTTTTCCAATAAATCAGTTCTTTGCATCAGGTGGCCAAGGTATTGGAGTTTCAGCATTAGTCCTTCCAGTGAATACTCAGGACTGATTTCCTTTAGGATTGACTAGTTTGATCTCCTTGCAGTCCAAGGGACTCTCAAGAGTCTTCTCTAACACCATGGTTCAAAAGCATCAATTCTTCAGTGCTCAGCTTTCTTTATAGTCCAACTCTCACATCCATACATGACTACTGGAAAAACCATAGCTTTGACTAGATGGACCTTTGTTGGCAAAGTAATGTCTCTGCTTTTTAATATGCTGTCTCTTCTTCACCTCTAAACCAGAGTTTCATCAACCCAGAACACTTAGGCCCACTAGCCCTTTATTTTCCGTGCATTGTAAACTTTGCTGTCAAAATGTTTGCTCCAACTGTCCAATATGCTTTACCTGGCTCCAGGCAACTCAAGTGACTTCAGTTGCAAATTACCTATGAAATACCAATAACATAGACAGATAAAAGATCCAGCTGTCTCCTCTAATAAGCAGAGCCAACACCTACATTATCTTGAATGATTGCCTAAATTTATCTAGAAAATCTAGGCAGAACAAATTCATTTGACATCTGTATGCCAATGAGCACTGGAAAGTATAAAAAGAAAATTTATACTGAAGAGGACATTATTTATTTTTATTTTCTTTCCTCCATTAGTGATATGACCTCTAAATTTCAAACTAAATTACTATAGATAGGAAGTCTACTTATTGGCTAAAATAATAAGGATAATCTTAGTTGCATCACTGCCAACAGCTGTATCTTAGGTCTAATAGTCTTAATCAGTAGTTTCCTTGAACTGGAGAGAGGTTCACCTCAGCTTCATTCTGCCAAGCAAAACTGGGGATTACAGGCTACAATTGCTTAGGAAAGAATTTCTTTCATGCCTTTCTCTCTACAACCAATTTATTTATTTGAATGGATCTTCATATTCAGGTGAGTTGCTTGAAGATGTTCACTATATAATCGAAAAGAAAACAATTTGATTTATTGGGTGGAAGAGAGAAGTGCATGGGTCTGACTTTTTGCGAGTCCATAGACTGTAGCCCGTCAGGCTCCTCCGTCCATGGGATTGATTCTCCAGGCAAGAACACTGGAGTGGGTGCCATTTCCTCCTCCAGAGAATCTTCCCAACCCAGGGATTGAACCCAAGTCTCCTGCACTCCTGGCGGAGTCTTGAGCACTACACCACCTGGGAAGCCTTTTTTGAAAGTGTCTTAACTAAATACAAGAAAGAAAATGGGCCTCATAGGTGACACTAGAGATAAAGAACCTGCATGCCAGTGCCGGAGATGTAAAAGATATGGGTTTAATCTCTGGGTCAGGAAGATCCCCTGGAGAATGGAATGACAACTCATTCCAGTATTCTTGGAGAACTCTACCAAAGTGGAGAACTTTGAAGCGAGGAGCCTGGTGGGCTACAGTTCATGAGGTTGCAAAGAGTCTGACACAACTGAAGCAACTTAGACACACACACTGAATGCTTAATAAACACTAATTATTGGAGACAGTGTTCCAATATCAATGGCTACCTTCCTATTCTAAGAATATAAATACAGGGGAATACAATGTTTTTATGAAAGTGCTCCTGGTTACATTTGGCCTTAATCTAACCATCCTTCCTTCTCCAAACAGAGAAATCCTTGAATGTTATACTTTCATAACAACCTCCACCAACAAATAATATCATGTAAAACTTCTAAGTAACTATTCTTTATTAACTTCAGTTTATGTTTCTTGAATTTATTTTTATGAGCAAATGAAAAAGCTAATTTCTAAGACAATTTTTAGAATCTTGTTTGGGCTTTGATAGATGGGAGCTGATGCTTTGTCCATCCCAACTAGTCCCCAGGGACAGCTTGTTAGTCCCCCCTTTGAACAGCAGAAAGAACTAAGAATGTGATCATTCTATGATGTGAAAATGTAAAGAGAGAATGCTATTTGGGAAGAAACTTGCTTAAAGAGCTTGCCTAATTAAATAAAGGGTTGCATGTGATGAAATATAGATGCTGTCTGCTAGATGAAGTTCTAGTCTGGAAGCCAGCAAAACCTCAAATGGAGTGAAAACTCCATTCCGCATGTCAGTCCGGGCTTCTTTGTAAGCACTGGGAAGACATTCATGGAGATAAAAGGAAGTATTTCTCATCCTTTTCCCTCTATACAAGATGCAGTAATTTTGGAGAGCATGATAAAGAACTACAATCTTCCTAAATATAAAACAAACACAAATTCAAAGCATCTTTACATTTTCAATCTTAAAAAATGCTAGTAGATTTTATTCTTTCGAAATAGATACAGACAAAATTTTAAATGCCTTCTCTAGTCTGCATTGGAACAGAGAAATTGAACCATAAGTTACAGAGATGCTAATTATAAATTACTGTCTTAAATGTTAGCAATGGACTGGTGCATGAAGGGAATGAGTGTATTAGGGGTGGAGGATTCACAAGATATGGGGAGAGGAAGTTTGCAGAAATGTTTTCAGACAACGATAAGGATTCTGTTCAACATGCACTCAAGAATGAAGTTCAGGGCAAAAATGCCAAATATCTGTGCTTTATGAGAAAGCTAAATCCAATTTTAAAGCTGTTTGAATGAAAAAGTAGAAAATGAATGAAAATAAGAAAGCAATCAGCCTGGGATACTAGAGTAAGATGCTGCATTCTCCAAATACAGAAGATATTTGTGAGAAAATACTTCTTGGAAACTTTGACACGTGTCATCAGGATTCAGATGGCACTCAGAAAAGGAATTGCAAATAAACCTGGATGTTTTGCATAAACAAAAAAAATCTTACTATTTCAGGGTATAAAGAAGTGAAATCTCTCCACTGGATTGGAGAGATCTAGGGGGAAAATAGATACATACAGAGGGAGTCTATCCATTTAAAGGGATGTAACATGAAGATCTGAGGCACATGTGTCATCTTTAGAGGGAAATTCCCGCCTCTCTCAGCACATATGCATTCATGCATGGGTGCATACTTCCATGGAGAATGAATTAATGGGTAAAACCATAAGAAAAGTAATGCCAGGGGAGGGTATACGGGCCTTCCACGGGTAGGACAAGAAAATAAGTTCATTGCTAGATGCTTTAAATCACAATTCAAGGAACTCAAAATAGCCCATCTTAAACAAAAAGAAAAGTACCTAATTTACTGATAGTTGTAACTTGGAGGGGCATGGATAAAATGGGATTTATATTTGATTTAATAAATGGCCTCAAAACATGTCATCGGGACTCATTCCATCTCCTTTGACATCTATCTGTGTATTGGACTCACCTTATTAATTTCCTTTGTGTAGTGAGGAACTTGACACTCTCAGGATCCTATCTTTTGAGCTTGGAAAGTAATGAATGAAGAGAACTCCACAGGCAATGAATGATGGCCCGGATGGATCCCATGAGCCTTTCACCAAGCACTCTAGCCAGGAAGATGGAACACTGGCTGAGGAAGACTGGGTGCTCAGCTCCACGGCCACTGGGGCAGAAGCCTGTGATAGCCGAGTCCCAACACCTGGAAAAATAGTGTGTGAGGTTCTGTTACCAAAAGGAAGGTGAGCATACTGTAAGGAGAAAGTGAGAAGAGATTTTGAATGGACAAAAATAGCGAATGTCCACCATGGTTTAGTAGCTAAGTGGAAAGTGACAAGAACATGAATTAACTTGTGGAACTGTTGGTTAAAGAACAGAACTGGGAGACACTTAGTGAGAAAATTGATAGGACTTGTCAAGTGGCCAATAGAATTGTAGGTACCCAGTTCTGAACTAGATGGCATGGTTTTTCGATTTTGTCAAGAATAGAAACTGTGTAAATAGCAGAAACCCACTCCAGTATTCTTGTCTGGAGAATCCTATGGACAGAGGAGCCTGGCAGGCTACAGTCCATGGGGTTGCAAGAGTTGGACACGACTTAGCGACTAAACCATCAAGTGAAATACATCCATCACAAAAATGTAGGTGCAGCCGGTGTTTTGTTTAAACAAAGTGAGTGAAAGTAGCTCAGTCGTGTCCGACTCTTTGCAACCCCATGGACTACACAGTCTTTGGAATTCTCCATAGAGTGGGTTGCCACGCTCTCCTCCAGGGGATCTTCCCAACCCAGGGATTGAGCCCAGGTCTCCCGCATTGCAGGCAGATTCTTCACCAGCTGAGCCACAAAGGAAACCCAAGAATATTGGAGTGTGTAGTGTATCCCTCCTCCAGGGGATCTTCCCAACCCAGGAATCGAACTGGGTTCCTTCCCAATTGAGTTATCAAGGAATCTCTGTTTAAACAAACACAGCCACTAAAAGAAAGACTAGGGAGTAGGTGAAAAAGAGGAAGAAGTTAGAGATCACCCTTGATTACCTGACTACACTTGCTGAGTTGAGAGTAGTGCCATTTACCTGGGTGGAAATAAATGATTGTTGGAAATAATGGTCCATTCACTTTGGGCCATGTCAGGAACATCTATTAGAAGTCTGACACGTCATCACAAAAGGGGATAACAAGGAATTGGTGCCAAACAGTCATCTCATGAGCCACGGTAATTTCAACCCTGAATTTAGATCCAGAAATCTGGCTGAATAGTTGTGTAACTCTAGGCAAGCTTACTTATTGTCAGCTCTTCCTCAAATACACGATGGCAAGAATTGCATCACCTTCATCATAGATACCGTGCATGAATTTCTGGCATTGAAAGAATTCAGTAAGTGCAAGGTCCCTTCTGACTGGCGTTCAAAGGAAATAAATCACCAAAGATGAAGTGCCAATTCAGAACCAAAAGAGGAAAGTACATTATAGTCTGTGTGGACTACACGGCCGACCTCCTGAATACATAGAACAGGTGAGAAACATTTCTAACTTGAAGGAGTTTGCATTCTTATTGGGATTAACAAACAAAAGAACAAGATAAATTCAGAATGTAAGAAGTGTTTTGGAGGAAATACAAAGGATGATATCATGAATAGATGCTGCAGTAGGCTCTACTGATTGACAGGTTTGTTTCCTCGGACCTTTCTGTCCTGAAGAAGGCAGAGACTTACCTTTAACAGAAATAACATGTAATTCACATATGGGTGTAAGTTCCCTGTGTGCTGGGCCTCCCCACCAGCACCAGCATGCAAGGATCTGCAGATGACTGACAGTCTTGTGGAATCTTCTCTAGCTCTGAGATATGGAACCTGTCATGTGAGACCACTGGCCATCATATATGTATACAAAGGAATCAACCCCCCATAGGACAATGGTTTTTCAATGAAGGAAGAAAGCTAACTTGTCAATAATACCTGCTATTTTCTGTACCTGGTGGAGAGAGACCCAGAGGAATAAGAGGGAAAGGCTGTGAAACAGTCCATATAGCTCCTTGGAAGATTCCCAGAAAATCAAGCCAAGCAGCATTTATCAAGAATAATTATTTATGCTATTATCATATAAAATATATATTTAAATAATTATATTAACCTAAATATAAAATAACATTTATGCTATTATTTGTATAGAACACACCATTCTGAACTGGCTTTCTGTTTTGCCCTGTTCCATTCTCCTATATTCTTATTTCCCTGGCTCACCTCCCCAGATAAACAAGCTTTGGTCTCTAACTCAAGGGTTTTCTAATGACTAATGACTCAAGCAATGGCATCCCACTCCAGTACTCTTGCCTAGAAAATCCCATGGACGGGGGAGCCTGGTGAGCTGCAGTCCATGGGGTCACTAAGAATCCGACACGACTGAGTGACTTCACTTTCACTTTTCACTTTCATGCATTGGAGAAGGAAATGGCAACCCACTCCAGTGTTCTTGGCTGGAGAATCCCAGGGATGTGGGAGCCTGGTGGGCTGCCCTCTATGGGGTCACACAGAGTCAGACACGACTGAAGCAACTTAGCAGCAGCTGGACTTGGATGGATCTCAACTTAAGATCCTACCTTTCCTCTAAGTCTCCTTCTACCCATTTTTTACAGATTATTTTTGCCAGTTCTGTGCATTACTATCTTGGATATTGTTTGACAGATACTTTGAAATAAGGCATAATGCAGTGCGTGATTTGTAATGGTTATATAATGAACTTCACCGTTATGCCTTCCAGTAATTTCATCAAAGAGTTCTTTCTTTTGGATGACCAACTTTATGAAATTAAATATGATGTGCTCCTTATTCCAGCTGAGCAACTTAAGTGGAAGTTTGCCTTTAAAGGAAGTTTTGGGGTTACCAATTTTCAAACTGCTATAAAAATGGACAGTGACTGTACATTGGTCTCTGATTATTCAGCTGAAAACTGGGACTCTAAGACGAATTCTTGATCATCCATATTAGTTCACATGCTACTGAGAGGCCCCCTTTAAATCCTTTGAAGTATATAACAGGTATTATCTCTAGATTACTAATGTTCAAGAGAGCTCACTGTTTGCCAGTCTTGTGTAAGACTTAACCTTACACAAATATTATTTTAATATCTGTTAATCCTTCATGTTGAATGGTTGGGTTTTTTTTTTCTTTTTCGGCAACAAAAATAAATTTACTCTTGTTCCGGTGATAACGGATAACTGTTTCCCTAGACAAGGATTTTGGGAAATTCTGATATGGTGGTGCCAGTGTACTTGCATTGTTCATGAAAAAGTATGAGGCATACACAATACGTTGGCTTTGTATAAAAACAGAGGCTTAGGAACTGGAAGGCGTGAAACATCTTCCCCCAGTGTTGTTTGCTCACATCCTGGGGCCTCACAGGCTGATAAAACTGAACAATTGCTCACTGGAGGGTTTGTACAGGAGCGGGAATGCTGTAAACTCAGCAAGGAAGGGGAGGAACGTTAAAAGGAGACCCTGAAGGAAAGAACTGTGGATCGCACACCAGCGAGTGAAAATTCAAGACCCTTGAGTCCATTCTCATTGAATACACTTTCCCTTCTCTTGTTTTGGAGCCCCCTGTGGGCCTCAATTATTTGCTCCCCAGGCTAGAAGATTTCCTGCTTTCCTGAACAAGAGGTCTTCGCAGGACATGATAGAGAATTTTCCTTTTATTTCCACGGCATGAGTGGCATTGTCTTCACTCCTATTATTTTGAAAATGGAAAAATAAAAGAGCAAACTGCAGTTAAGACCTACCAAGGTGCCAAATAAGTTCAAAATAACGTACAATTGCAGTGTCTTCAGCTCAAATGAGTGCATACCTTTAAATTAGAGCACCTTCACTGTTTCTAAGCACAGTTGTGGTTAGAGAAATTTGTGTAATGCCTTTGGATTATATGAGAAGTGGGCAATTGAAAAGACCGCTGCAGAGAGGCCAGCACTCCAGCATTGGTAATGGACTGATCTGAATGCCGTTAGTGATGACGCAGCACTGACTAAGACCCTTAACCGACAGCAGTGCCAGCTCTTACGGTCTCTTCTTAAATTAGTCATTATTTTGAAAGTAAATTAGTCACCAGGCTTCCCAGGTAGTTCAGTGGTAAAGAACCTGCCTGTAATGCAGGAGATGTGGGTGCGATCCCTGGATTGGAAAGATCTCCTGGAGAAGGAAACGGCAACCTACTCTAGTATTCTGGCCTGGGAAATTCCACAGACAGAGGAGACTGGCAGGCTACAGTCCATGAGGTCACAAAAAGAGGT
>SJYC01022380.1:0-34379 GCA_006408675.1 Madoqua kirkii | reverse complement strand
CAGATCAATTAGGTCTTAGATACATCCATTCCACAGAAGCCTCTTTACATGAAAAAACAATTGAGATAAGTAGCACCAGGAATAATCATAAATGACAAAATTCTTCCCTCTGCTTTTATGCTGCTGCTGCTTAATTATGATTTTATTGAATACAATGTCCACCAAGAATTCATACAAAATTACGAAATGTCAGATGTATTTTTTTCTTACAGAATACTTACTATATGCACATCCAGTCCTTTCAAGAAATGTTTGTATTTCCAAGTAAAGTCTAATAAGATGATCTATGTTGCTTACACTGCTATAAAAGCATACGTAGAAAATTTTGGACAAAAGTTTAATATTCATCATTTATGGGTTAAGACCAAATAAAAGAAATTTAGGTAGACCTTATAATCCTACAATTATATTTCTGACTTTATGGCATATTTGCAGAATAACATTTATCAAAGAGACATAGAATATTATAAACTCCTTATTTTACAAATGGAGAAACTGAGGGCAAGTTTTACCATCACAATAATCATTTAGTATCGAGTGTAAATGAACCCATTATTTTTTCCACTGCATGATATACTTGGTTTCATATTGATTTGTATGCATTATTTTCAAGATTTCTATGTGATTCTTCCCATTTTGATGGTAGCTGCATCTCACAGACAAATAGCAAAGAGAAAAGCATCATAACAAAACAAAATTGTATTGATCTTAGATCCACACCCACTTGAAAATATTTGTCAGTACAAAAAAAATTCAGACTGACTTGTGCTTAGTATACAGATTAGATTGTTTTATACACAAAATGCATTTATACACATATGTATTAATTTGATTTGCCTGTTTAACTTAAAATTATGATTATAGCTCCAAGGTTGATATCATATTTGCTCAGGCTGGCAAAATAAAAATTATTTGAAGCTTTCAACTTGTAAATATTTTATGAAACGATCAATATACTTTTTGTGGTAAAATACAAAAGGCAATGACAACTTGACCTATCAGTTAACAATTTTACATTTTACTTTAATTACAACTCATAAATCTTTAATTATGAGTGTAAAGAAGACCCACAAAAATAATTACCAGCACTTTCCCTTTCATATTAATGTATCATATTGTCCTGTGTAATTTAAAATCAATGTTAACAACTAAGTCATATTTTAGCAATGTAAAACATCTTGGAAAAGAGAGTCATCAACTATTATCTGGCTAAAATGCTGCTTCGTTAGGCATTTTGAGATGTAATTGACACTCATCTCTCTGCCTACACACCTTCTCATCTCTTTCTCCATGGAGTGCTTAATAAAATTGTGCAAACAGTCAATTCACAGAGAATGTCCTCTGTATCTACCAAACTATCAAAATTATTTTGCTTAATTAAGGCCACAGAAAAGTGAAAGTGAGAGAGAGTGAAAAAGTTGGCTCTGTGGCTGAGTCATGTCAATGTATGGCAAAACCAATACAGTATTGTAAAGTAGAATAAAGTATTAAAAAAAAAACCTCAATATTCAAAAAACTAAGATCACAACATCCAGTCCTATCATTTCATGGCAAATAGGTGGGGAAACAGTGACAGATTTTATTTTCTTGGGCTCCAAAATCACTGCAGATGGTGATGCAGCCATGAAATTTAAAAACGCTTGCTCCTTGGAAGAAAACCTATGACAAACCTAGACAGCACATTAAAAAGCAGAGACATTACTCTGCCGACAAAGTTCCCTCTAGTCAAAGCTATGGTTTTTCCAGTAGTCAGTCACGTGTGGGTGTGACACTGAGAGCTGGGCACTGAAGAATTGGTGCTTTTGCTTATGCATATTGCAGTGCCAGGCCTCCCTGTCGATTGCCAGCTCCCAGAGTTCACCCAGACTCATGTCCATTGAGTTGGTGATGCCATCCAACCATCTCATCGTCTGTCATCCCCTTCTCCTCCTGCCTTCAATCTTTTCCAGCATCAGGGTCTTTTCAAATGAGCCAGCTCTTCACATCAAAGTAAGCATAAAGCAAATTTGGTAAAATACCATTGAATATTTATCATAGCACTTATAATCCTCTTGCTATTAGAATGTATATATCAATATTAAAGTATATACAAGGAAACTCTTAGTACTGAATAGATGGATAAAATTGTGCATGGTTAGATGGATTATATTTATCAGTCATCTAGAAAATATGTGAGCCATTTAACCTTTATCTGTAATTAGATGTTTTCACTATAATTTTGATGTGAATTCAATAATAACTTCTGCACCACCAACAAATATATTCAAGTCCCAGACTTCTCAATTCAAGCAATAGTAAACTTCCAGTATAATGATTAATATATAGCATTAGACCCTGACTATTTGACATATGGTCTTTAATATATATTTAGACGTTAGAATGAGGGCATTCCCAATGGCTCTGGTAAAAGGTTCTAACAAAGGGAGATTGTGAATGTTAATTTGACTCTATTAGTAACATAACAGATGACCCTGAGTGAATTTTTTTTTTTAATTGCTGTTGGCTGGTACCATTTTGGAACACTTGTATAATACTGTGAGAAATAGACAAGTCCATTTTATTGATTTGTCATAACTATAATAACTTAGAGTCAAAAAATAATTTTGGCAAATACTGTACCCCAGTTTGTCCTTCTGTTTAGGTCAACATTCAGAAAACTAAGATCATGGCATCTGGTCCCATCACTTCATGGCAAATATATGTGGAAACAGTGGCTGACTTTATTTTGGGGGATTCCAAAATCACTGACCATGGTGACTGCAGTCATGAAATTAAAAGATGCTTACTCCTTGGAAGGAAAGTTATGACCAACCTAGACAGCATATTAAAAAGCAGAGACATTACTTTGCCAACAAAGGTCCATCTAGTCAAGGTTATGGTTTTTCCAGTAGTCATGTATGGATGTGAGAGTTGGACTATAAAGAAAGCTGAGTGCCAAAGAATTGATGCTTTTGAACTGTGATGTTGGCGATCCAACCAGTCCATCCTAAAGGAGATCAGTCCTGCATGTTCATTGGAAAGACTGATATTGAAGCTGAAACTCCAAAACTTTGGCCACCTCATGTGAAGAGCTGACTCATTTGAAAAGACCCTGAGCCTGGGAAAGATTAAAGGCAGAAGATGGGGACAACAGAGGATGAGATGGTTGGATGGCATCACCGACTCAATGGACGTGAGTTTGAGTAAACTCCAGGAGTTGGTGATGGACATGGAGGCCAGGCCCATGGCCTGGCAGTCCATGGGGTCAAAAAGAGTCGGACATGACTGAATGACTGAACTGAACTGATGTCATGGATGATGATAGCTGCTTGAATTCTCTGATTATCTTAGTCTTAACCTAAACCCCTTTTCTTCAACAATTTTTATTTGAAGTCTTTAAAAATTATATTAATGTTCATATTGCTTTAGTCAGTAGAATATAAGTATCATCTAATCTTTCTTTTGATTTTGTATGTTCCAGGCCTTCAGAGTTCCGTTTGTCAACATCAGTGATTTTAGAGAGAATGATGGATGTCAAGGATTTGGAAGACAAGTACTGGACATGTGCTGATCAAGACAAGCATCTTGATTTTTGTCTTGTAAGTGGGTTTTTAAAATATTACTTCTTAATAGCAGTTTTGTTGATTTGATTCTTTCCAGGAAGATATTTTAAAACTGCCATTCATTAAGAATTCTGAATAAAGTCTGTTTTATTATAGAAAACTCCAAATACAATTAAACTGTCACTACTTTAGTTCCATTTTACTAAAATGATTTTTTAATAAATTAAAACAACTATAAGTATTAGGCAGGGTCTAGGGCTTCCCTTGTAGCTCAGTCTGTAAAGAGTTTGCCTGCAGTGCAGGAGACCCAGGTTCCATCCCTAGGTTGGGAAGATCCCCTGGAGAAGGAAATGGCAACCCACTCCAGTATCCTTGCCTGGAAAATCTCACGGACAGAGGAACCTGGTGGATTGCAGTCCATGGGGTTGCAAAGAGTCGGGCACAGCTGAGCAATTAACACACATAAAGACTCCTAAATTTAAATAAAATCCATCCATATATATTTATCAGGCTATAACATAAGGCTATTCTATGGGGGGAAATCATTAATATTGTTAATAATAAACCAGCCAAATTTGTTTAGAGATTATATGTAGTAAAAAAATATAATGCACCAAAGTTATATGGCATCTGGACCATGTCTAGCTAGAATTTTCAGTATTCAACATTTGTGCAATTTCTACCCATGTCAAATGTGATACATTTGCTTTTTATGTTGTATAAAGAGAAATCCCTGGTTAATGTTTGGAATCAAAGTTCATATACATCTTTCAATATCACTTGGTCCTCTCTGCTTCTTGTTCTCCCTCCACCTCTGCCTGTCTCAGCTGGATCTGAAATTGCCTTGAAGTCAATGACTTCTGCATACTAAGGAAGCAGAGCTGAACTTCTGATCATTGGTATTCACTCTCAAAACAAGAAGAGATTAAAAGAGAAGAGGGGTCACACAACTCTCAGAGAGAAAAGATCTTTAAAATTCCAAAAATATGTCTAAAAATTTAAAATAAAACAGCCTGGTTCTGTTGACTGGGTTCATTGTTCCCATTCTAAGATTATTCCTGAAAAAGTATTGAACCAAAAGCATTTTTAATGCCTTTTTATTGCTAATTCATGTTGAATCACCTAAAAGAAAAGCCTCAAAATGATCTCCTTTCCCGCCTGCCCAGGAAATACCTGGGTTGAAGAAAAAATCAACCTCATCAATAAACATATGCTTCCATGTGCCAACATAAGGGTGGCAAACTATTAGATTCTCTCAAACCTGCACAAAAACAACAAAGTTAGCAACACACTGAGCCTCCTCGCAGTCTGTTTCCCACAGTGGAGTTCTTTTATTGACAAGAAGCTATGATTTGTGTTACCAAAAAATGTCAGCTCCTAATTTGGATGAAGCTGGATGAATTATACATAGAAGCAGTGTGGTCTATGGTGAATGAGGAATCTCAGCAAAACTGAACTGCTGACATGCTGAGTGCTTTGAATATATCAGTCATTATCCATCTGCCTCAATTTAAATGTTCAAACAGCAGGGTGTGCAGAGAACTAATTATTAATATATGCCTGTAAACTGTTTTGAACTTCTCTTAGGAAAAAAACATCATACAAAGAGAAAACATTCCTATTTGTCTATGACATTATTTTGCTTTCTTTGGGGCCAAAATATGGTCCTCCTCCTCCACTTTTCCTGGCTCCCTGAGTCCCTGTCGCCTCACTGTTCCTGTCTGGTCTGTTTCCTAAATGGTCATTTCTAATGGTTTTCTGGTCATCTCTCATAGGATGTTTTGTATTACTCCCCATCTAGAGAACTAACAAGAGTAAGTTGGATGCGTGTGTGTTGCCAGAGGCGTGCACAGTGGTAGTCTGTGTTGTTATTACACTTATTTCAAGTAGTAAGAAAGCTCCAGTTAAGGAGAGCACAGTTACTTTTCTTTTCAGAAACACAGATTAGACGGGAAAGAATTGGGCTAGTTCCCTGACCCTAACTGCCATTAAAATTATATCCTGATAAATTTCTCAATATGTGAAATCTTAAACTCTAACAAAGAAATCTAAGCACAGGCTAGGCTAGGGGCCTATGAATAGAAAAAAGAAATGACACAGCATAATATAAAACCATGAGACAGACAGTGATGGATAGTGTATCCAAGAATACGTGAAGCCAAGTATTACAGACATCTTAAGCTCGAAGTGAAGGAGCCACCGAGCTAGAATAGCAGCTAGGTGAAATCCAGAATTCATACAGCCAAAGGGAACTGAGGTCGCCTGTCAAATGGAATGATACTGAGAGTCATGCCAGGAATTCTAGACTCATGTGAACCCCGCTGTCTCACACACACATCATCCTGGTAACAGAACAGCAAGTATGACTAAAGAGTAAATGTGGTCTGTCCTATCAAAAGGCATCATCTTTCCTGGGAAGCAACTGAGATACAGACTTTGGGTAGTTTAAATCTACAGTAACCAAAAGGTCCATCTTACATGTGTCATCAAGCAAAATAAATAGGATTTTGTATGGTACAACTTTCATATGAAGAAATACAGCTAAGACCTGCGATATGACCCCACTACACATGAAATGAGAGCCTGCACCTGCATTCTGAACCGCTTCCCTCAGTAGTCTCTGTGGGAACAATGTATGGGGGGAGAGAAGCCACTAGAATTGACATTACTGAACAGATTCCAGTAGCAAAATCTTTTAAAAAACTAAACCATAAGCAGGGACTTAGTCTGAACCACAGAAGAAAAATAAGACAAACGAAATTTTCACAAACCAGAGTCTGCTAGTCTTGGACATTTTGCGAATGGAAAATTCTACATTGTGTTAAATTTTAAGTTGCTTATTTAAGGTTGATATTGTACATCTTGAATTTACACTGCCATCATCTCATAAACATCAAAGCAAATCTGTTTAAGCTTTTCTTCTTCCCTCATCCTCATACCAAAGCTGAAAGCTGAGTAGGAAAAACCAATCTAGCCGACTATAGGGAAATGAATTTATCCTCGCCCATGTTTCAATATGAAATGTCAGAATTGTGGAGAGGGGTTGGGGGGAGAATAGATATAAAAATAAGAGTGAACAATGTGTATCTGTTGATCTGGTCAAGAAAGACCAGCAGCTAATCATTAAGGCTTCCCGCCCCCCATAATTGAAGATATTGAAGTAGCCTGGCTTTGAGAACTCTCAACCATCTCAGCTGGAATGCCCAGCTGTCACTGTTTTGGCACAGGCAGTATTGTTTCTTCCCCTTCCAGGCCCACACATCTCCTTTGCCTCCCTCAGTTACTTTTACAAGCCACCAGCCCTTCCAACAGCTTTCCCTGCTGTGTCTAGGGTGCAGTCCTTTAGAGATTTCCTACCTAATTTGTTTATACTTTACTGAAAATAAGCTAAAATCTACTGGATCAGAGAAGAATGATCCTTGCATCATCATCATTATTGTAAGGTAATACAAAAGAGACCCTAAGGCATGACCTCCATGCATAGCCATATGGCTCACGCTGCACACCACACAACTTCACGGGACAACGTTCACACAAACTGTGATGTGAACGGTGCCTCCAGACGTAAAATGCAGGAGTTCCATTCTATATGTCCGTAGAAGTGTAGAGAGTTTAAAAATCTGATAAAACTGAGTCTCCCTTCTCAAACATCCTCCTACTATTCTTCTCAATGAGGTGCATAAATCACTTTTTTATTTTATGTTACTTTATTTTTACTTTCCAGCCTTACCCTGTGACATGTGAGATCTAAGTTCCCTGATCAGGGATTGATTGAACCTGCCCCCCCTGCTTGGGAAGGCAGAGTCTTAACCACTGGACCACAAGGAAGTCCTTCAATCACTCTTTATTTTCAAGTTGAACAGAATACAATTTCCATATTCTTTTATGATATCAATAAGCTCAGGTATGCAGATGATACCACCCTTAGGGCAGAAAGCAAAGAGGAACTAAAGAGGCTCTTGATAAAAGTGAAAGAGGAGAGTGAAAAAGTTGGCTTAAAACTCATTCAAAAAACTAAGATCATGGCATCTGGTCCCATCACTTCATGGCAAACAGATGGAAAAACAATGGAAACAGTGACAGATTTTATTTTCTTGGGCTCCAAAATCACTGCAGATGGTGACTACAGCCATGAGAGTAAAATATGCTTGCTCCTTAGAAGAAAAGCTATTACAAACCTAGACAGTATATTAAAAAGCAGAGACATTCCTTTGCCAACAAAGGTCCATCTTGTCAAACCTATGGTTTTTCCAGTAGTCATGTATGGATGTGAGTTGGACTGTAAAGAAAGCTGAGCACTGAAGGATGATGCTTTTGAACTGTGGTGTTGCAGAAGATTCTTGAGAGTCCCTTAGACTGCAAAGAGATCAAACCAGTCCGTCCTAAAGATCAGTCCTGAATATTCATTGGAAGAACTGATGCTGAAGCTGAAGCTCCAATACTTTGGCCACCTGATGCAAAGAGCTGATTCACTGGAAAAGACACTGATTCTGGGAAAGATTGAAGGCAGGAGGCGAAGGGGATGACAGAGGATGGGATGGTTGGATCGCATCACCAACTTGATGGACATGACTTTGAGCAAGTTCCATGAGCTGGTGATGGACAGGGAAGCCTGGCATGCTATAGTCCACGGGGTCACAGAGTTGGACACAACTGAGCAACTGAACTGAACTGAACTGATATTATTAAAAGAACTAAAGAGGGAGAAAATTTTAAGTATCTACTTTTTATTACCAAGGATAACATTTCAAAAAGAAGAAAAGATGTTTAGTTTGTTTTGTTTCTCAGCTAGTATATTTACCGGAGCTCAATAATAATCTTCTTTACTTTTAGCGTGCTAATGTTCCAATTGCATTTTCTTAAAAGAACATTTTAATTCTGTGAATAGTCTTCACATGTTATTATGTAAAGTGTCCATTTTAATTCCAGTTAAATTATCTCAGAATTAAATGGTTCTATTCACACCTACTAATCTTAAAGGTCAAGAAAATGATTGAATTTTTATTGGATTTAGTTTGCAATCAAACTAAATGTGGGTCAGCTTTTAACAGGTGCCATTATAAATCTAAAAATTACTATCTTAATGAACATTCCCTAATGTATCCAAGGAAGTGAAGGATCCTGGGAGTGATACATCTCCTTTTCCTGTTCCCTCAGGCAGTACTGAGAAGAAGGAAGTCATATATGTCTGTCACTGATAACCTCCAATCTGAAGGATATTTTCTACTGAGGAGGAAACCATGACAAGGCAAAGGACAAAGAATGTCTTCGTAGACTTGAAACCCCTTCCCTCACAGTAAAGAGATTATAACACACCAGAAGTCAAAAGAACTCCCTAAATTATCTATTTTTCTCTCATTAAAAAAAGCAAGAGAGACCCATGTAGTGACTTCCCTCCCAAATTTGTATCCCACTGCAAATGCTTAGCAATGTTGAATGAAAAAGGGGAAAAACAAAGACACTAAGATTTTAATCTAAAGTGAAAACAAATTAGAAAACCCTATGTGCAGGTCATCTGTGGTATGACAATTAGAGAGCACCAGAGTTTCTTGGAAGAATTCCTAAATTTTGACCTCTACGTTTACCCCCACAGACAAAGGAAGAAAGGCAGAGAGACAAGAGGAAAGAGAGAGGTGTGTGGGAGCTACAGAAATGAAGGCTCAGCAGAAGAGAATCTAGAACCCCAGGACATCCTCCAAGAAGTGGGTGGTGTCATCTGGCGCTACCCATCTCCACAGGGTATGTGGGTGGGTCCTTTGGATATATCCAAAGCCTAGTACACCCCCCTAACTTAGGCCCTTCTTCCATAATGTTCCAATTGCATTTTCTTAAAAGAACATTTTAATTCTGTGAATAGTCTTCACATGTTATTATGTAAAGTGTCCATTTTAATTCCAGTTAAATTATCTCAGAATTAAATGGTTCTATTCACACCTACTAATCTTAAAGGTCAAGAAAATGATTGAATTTTTATTGGATTTAGTTTGCAATCAAACTAAATGTGGGTCAGCTTTTAACAGGTGCCATTATAAATCTAAAAATTACTATCTTAATGAACATTCCCTAATGTATCCAAGGAAGTGAAGGATCCTGGGAGTGATACATCTCCTTTTCCTGTTCCCTCAGGCAGTACTGAGAAGAAGGAAGTCATATATGTCTGTCACTGATAACCTCCAATCTGAAGGATATTTTCTACTGAGGAGGAAACCATGACAAGGCAAAGGACAAAGAATGTCTTCGTAGACTTGAAACCCCTTCCCTCACAGTAAAGAGATTATAACACCCCAGAAGTCAAAAGAACTCCCTAAATTATCTATTTTTCTCTCATTAAAAAAAGCAAGAGAGACCCATGTAGTGACTTCCCTCCCAAATTTGTATCCCACTGCAAATGCTTAGCAATGTTGAATGAAAAAGGGGAAAAACAAAGACACTAAGATTTTAATCTAAAGTGAAAACAAATTAGAAAACCCTATGTGCAGGTCATCTGTGGTATGACAATTAGAGAGCACCAGAGTTTCTTGGAAGAATTCCTAAATTTTGACCTCTACGTTTACCCCCACAGACAAAGGAAGAAAGGCAGAGAGACAAGAGGAAAGAGAGAGGTGTGTGGGAGCTACAGAAATGAAGGCTCAGCAGAAGAGAATCTAGAACCCCAGGACATCCTCCAAGAAGTGGGTGGTGTCATCTGGCGCTACCCATCTCCACAGGGTATGTGGGTGGGTCCTTTGGATATATCCAAAGCCTAGTACACCCCCCTAACTTAGGCCCTTCTTCCAGCTTCTCTTGACACACACTCAGTCCCTTTGGGCTGGGTCCTGAGAAAACTCAACCTATCCATCTCTTTCATGTGCTCACTTGACCCACAGAAGATTCTTAAATATCTGACTCCCACAAAATCGCAGAGTACAACTTGACCAACCGCTGGCTCCCCAATCCTTGCCTCACTAGCAGAGGAAACAGACCAGTCTGATTTGTGCCTTCAGAGCTTTCCAGAGAAGTGTAAGCACAAGACTCCTCCTTTTTCATACAGCTGTGATGTTCTAGGTAATTCTTTTGAGTCCCCCTCACTTGACTTATGGAGAAGGTGACAGAAACCCACTCCAACATTCTTGCCTGGAGAATTCCATAGACAGAGGAGCCTGGTGGGCTACAGTCCATGGGATCACAGAGTCGGACATGACTAAGCAACTGAGCACGCCCTTGACTTAAGACACAAGAAATGAACTACTCTCCTGTACTCTCCCCTTCCTCTTCTTTCTCATGAGAAGAAAAATGCTATAGTATTCTCTACTCCTAAAAAATTTCAAGTAAGTTATGTGGTTAATCTCTTGCCTCCTCTTATATGGATTAAAGCTGTGTGGTGGTCACAGATCTATATGTCAGCTGCTTGGTGTATGCCTCAAAGATGTATCTAGCACATCTGTTTAGATGATAAACCACTTATCACCCACTGGCCTCAACTTTAAGGTTTAGTCCATGTTCTGAACTATAAAGATCACTCCTATTTGCTTTATCTTATGTAATATTTGAAAATTTTTGCTTAAAATATTTGTTTGTGGCTACATATTTTGTGTTGGTCTAACTCACACTGGCTAAACTAGAATACCTGTTTTTCCTTCAAAGAAAAAAGTAAAGTACCTACCTATACTTTATTCTCACAGAGGGACCATGATTTGAGCCTTTTAATGGTTCAATGAAATGTCAAACAAGAAGTTCTCTTTATTTATTAATTAAAGACAACCAAATCTTGCTAACTTCAGTTATAATGTGATATAAATGATATCTTCTGTCATAATTACATATTTTAAAATACCAAAGGAGATAAAATATGGTGAAGTCTATGAGATGACACCACCCTTATGGCAGAAAGTGAAGAAATAAAGAGCCTCTTGATAAAAGTGAAAGAGGAAAGTGAAAAAGTTGGCTTAAAGCTCAACATTCAGAAAACTAAGATCATGGCATCTGGTTTACTTCATGGCAAATAGATGGGGAAACAATGGAAACAGTGGCTGACTTTATTTTGTAGGGCTCCAAAATCACTGCAGATGGTGATCATAGTCATCAAATTAAAAGACGCTTACTCCTTGGAAGGAAAATTATGACCAACCTAGATAGCATATTCAAAAGCAGAGACATCACTTTGTCAACAAAGGTCCGTCTAGTCAAGGCTATGGTTTCTCCAGGAATCATATATGGATGTGAGAGTCGGACTGCAAAGAAAGCTGAAAGCCAAAGAATTGATGCTTTTGAACTGTGGTGTTGGAGAAGACTCTTGAGAGTCCCTTGGTCTGCAAAGAGATCAAACAAGTCCATCCAAAAGAAAATTAGTCCTAAATATTCATTGGAAGGACTGATGTTGAACCTGAAACTCCAATACTTTGGCCACCTGATGTGAAGAACTGACTCATTAGAAAGGACCCTGATTCTGGGAAAGATTGAGGGCAGGAGGAGAAGAGGACGACAGAGGATGAGATGGTTGGATGGCATCACCGACTGAACGGACATGAGTTTGAGTAAACTCTGGGAGTTGGTGATGGACAGGGAGGCCTGGTGTGCTGCACTCCATGGGGTCGCAGAGTCAGACACGACTGAACGACTGAACTGAACTGAATTTTTGCCACACGTTCATGTCATCTCTAGACCTCACTTTGTTATTTATGCGGCAGATATGCCAGGATCCCTTCAAATGCCAGCTTTCCTCTTCTGTCTAGGTACACAGCTAAATGACATTTCCCAGCCTCCCTTGCAATTCAAGGTGGCCACGTGGATGAACTGTTGTCATTGGAATGTGTGCAGAAGTGACGTGTGCCGTGGACGACTATCTCACGAACACTCCCCAGATTCGTTCATCTATGTTCTTTCTTCTCCTGTCTTGCTAGAAAGGAGATGACCCTTGGGGAGACGATGACAGCTCTGCTTAATGAACATAAACCTGCGCACCTTCTCAGAATGTGTTAGTGTCTCATTCTTTCCAAAGCGACCTATTACTGCCTGGGCCATTCTGCAACTGCCTTTACTGACACAGTTGATGGGTTCTCCAAGCTGGATGGAGACCCAGAAGAATCCCCAAGCTTTCCACATGACCCTCAAGGCCTACTCATGCTACATATTATGATCCTCTACACTTTTGCATAATATGCCAACACTGTATCTTCAGTGACTGGCTCCCTGAGAGGTCCTGCCCAGCTGACCATACAGACTGGAAGTGTGAGCCCTGTAGCGTGAAACTTCACTGTGAGAAATATGAAACAGAAAGACCAACCTTGGTGGGTTAAATGGCTCCTCACCTAGAGAAGCCCTCTCTGCTGGGCCCGTGTTCTTTTAGCACGTCTTAGGAAATGTCCACAGGGGGATTTTCTGCTTCTCTTCACCCCTTTTCCTTCTCCTGGACCTAGCTGCCTTATGCCTCTTCTCTTTACCCATGGTATTCAACATTCTTTACTTTTTTTTTTTTTCCTGGTTTTAGACTCCCACCTTCTCCTATGGACTACTTTTACTCCAGAGTGAGGATACTCCAATCCGAGTACGTTTCAGGGAAAGAGTTTCCATCATACAGGCAAGTGTATTGTGACATAGTATGTATGGTTATCTCTTTCCCTTTGTTTGAAGAGTCAATCTGGTTAGCAGTAAAATGATAGAGATTATGCTTATCTTATTCAGACTATTTGAAGTAGGAAGAATGTGATGACAACTCTGGGTCAATAGCTCTAAAAACATGACCTTTAAATGAACAAAAAATTCCTCTGTTGTGAGAAGGGAATGAATTTAGTAAAAAGAACAGGGATCTAGAGAACTGTGCTACACACCTGATTCTGCAAAAGAATCGAGACAGAACATTCTAAGGAGAAAGGCTGAACTTTCTAAAAGGACCCCAGGCAGGTTTGAATCTTTATGTTACACCTTCTGCTTCTTTTCTAGGCCCTCTTTATGCCATGTTTTCTTTGGTTTTGTGCCAAGATTTAGCAACTATCTCCCCTTACTAACCATATCATTTTTGGCAAATAATTAAATTTTTTAATTTTAACATTTCACCATAAAAATATGAACAGTATTTACTTCCATGGGTTTTAGGAGGATCAACAAAGTAATACACTTAAAATATTCCAGCATATGATCTATCATATAAGTACTCAGTAATACGTTATGTCCCTCCCTTTCCTTGTTCTTCATTTCATCTTCCTTTAGATAACTGGAACGATGGGGCAAAAAAAAGAAAAGAAAAGAAACTATGAATCAGTGCTGAGCATGATCAGGAAAGGTCATATCTGCTTACAGTAAGGAAGTTAAACTGCTCTTGCCACAAGTATGTGAGAGTCTTAAGGTAGGAGAAGTGCCTACTATGTGAGTAAATGGACTTCTTACAATGCCAACAGCACTGGTAACTCTGGTACTTGTTAGGATATCAAATCTTGCCTTTGTGAGTTTACCCTCTTTCTTGGTCACAAAGGGAAGGATAGAATCTGATAGGAAGTTTCTCTCTTCCTTTAAATCATTGTATATTTCTGTACTTATCTTGCAAAGACAAAGCAGACTGCATTAAGAGAAATCAGACAAGTAGAAAATAAACTGTACTGCAAAATGTTTTCTCTCTATTGACAACTGAGTGGAAATTGAAAGAAAGCAAGGGGTAAACAATTTAGTCAAATGATGAGCATGATTAATGTTCTAAGCACTTACTAACAAGTCAAAGCATGTATTTTACTATTTGTTAACAGCCCCTAGGGCTTTTGGTCCAGTTGGTTTTAACAACCTCCGACCAGAATCCTTAAAATTACACAAAAAGCTACTTCCTGGACTAGAAACAAAAGAGCCAGGTAAATAATACGGTGAAGGAGTTTATGATTTGTATATTTTGTATCAATTTCTATCTCTGATTAAGCTCAATTCTCATAGACATGTCACATAGTCTCTCTGTACATTTATTTCTATCTCCATTTATAAAATGGGATCATCAAAGGAGCCTCCAAAGGTTCTGCAGTATATGATCCTCTCACCAGGCCAAAAGTCCTAAATCAATTAGTATCTAACCTGTTTATGTGATTAATGCCCTTCATTTTCTCGCATACTCTAGTATCTAATAATCCAAATAGTAGTAAACAAGCAAATACATATATATATATGCTTTTTCAATCCAGGTATTGTGTCCACTTTAATTAATATCAATAAACACCTAATGCTTCCATTTCTTACCATGAGCAGACAAGAATATCAGATGCTACATTTAGTTTATTTAGGTCAAGCACGGTGCCAGAGAGGCCACATTTGTAAAAATCAAGCTCCTGTATCATTCAGTTAGTACAGATCTATTATGTAGTCACACAGTGCTTTCTTAATTCTAGAACCACACAATTAAACACATACACTCCTTGGAGAAAAAGAAGAACAAGCAAGAGATTATAGGTCCATTAGATAAAACCCTCAAGGTGAGCTACTGGCCTCTAAGGGAAAGACATAAGCCACCTACCCACTCTCTTTTCCACCTGATAAATTCTGACCTTAAGTTAGATGTCTACAATTCTGAGCTTTTTAAAACTTTAGTCAAATTAAAAGCAGTCCATATGGCAGGATTTAGGAGTTTCACTTCTAACCCTTAAAAAACAATCACTATTCAATTATCTTGTGCTCAGCAGTCTTACTTATTCTTATGCTGACACCTTCCATGTATATATAGAAGGGACTCCCTTCCAGTTTACTCTAGTGAATACCTCATATAAATACTGTTTCTTTAAAAAAATCAAAGGTTCCCCATTGCTGTAAATAATTTTTATATTGAGTGAACCTTGGCTGCTCAAGAATAATAAAAGGAAGGGAAAACAGAGACACCAAAACAGTTGACAGATTATGGTTGCCAAAGTTTAAAAACTACGATTCTTTCTCAGAAGTAAGGTACCTAATACTATATTTTTTTATCACTAATGTGTTTAAATTGCTTTTTATGAGAATGTTATAATTTTGATACCATCAATATAATCTAAATTGTTGAGTTTGAAGCTGAGAGTGTGAAGGGAGAATATTTAGTAACTGCAAATTTTTATATACTCTGTTAGTAATTACTGTAGTTTCATAAATGCTTTTATGTACTCAAATTTCAAAAGCAATTGGGACTTTTGGGAATGCAGAGTAAAATTGATTTTAATGTGTCAAATTACTCTAAGTTTTCCTACAATTTTTTGTGCAATTAGAAAAAAACACATAAGGCAATAAACTTATTATGAGCTTTCACTTTTTAGGAACTTATTCCATCAATTTTCTGGGGTAGATGCACATTTTGCACAAAAGCACAGCCTCTACAAGAGTTGCTAGACAAGTCATGTTTTCTCTCACTATGTAGAGGAATGAAAATATATAATTAAAGCTCATGTTCTATTTTTTTCTTTTTACTTGGAATATTACAAGTAGAATTGAAGATTCTACTTGTGGCTGCCAAGTCCTAAGCATGTGCTGACACCTATCAAAATAAATATGCAGTCAATCATTATTATTTATAGAGTCTGTGTTTGTGAATTTCCTACTTGCTAAAAGTTATTCATAACCCCAAAATCAATACCCGCTGAGCTCTTGAGAGCTGTTCACAGATACCTGCGGAGAAGCAAAAAAAACTGAGTCATCCAATGACCACATCCCAGCTGAGGCTGGACGAGGCAACATTCTGCCTTCCCATTTCAGTACTGTAAACAAGTGTCCATTTTGTGGTCTGTGCAGTGCCACATTTTTCACATTTTTGTGCTTTTTCTTGGTCATTTCACTATGTGAAATATCCTTGAGCAAAATAATAAAGCTCTGTCTAGTGCTGCTGAGCACAAAAAGGCTTAATATCTCTTAAAGAGAAAATGCATGTATTAGATAAGTGTCTTTCAGGCCAAGTTATAGCACTGGTGGCCATGAGTTCAATGTGAATGAGTCAATCATGCATATTAAATAGGTGTCTTTAAATAGAAACTCCCATAAAAGATTATGTACCAGTCAGTCATGACACAGGTCAATGTTGTAACCGGAGTCTCATCGGGGCATAACCTTGTTTTCCCCTAGTTCAGTATCCATATTAATTCAGGGTTTGTAGCAACTTTAGAGAACAGTTGTGGCTGCTCTTGTTGTTTCAGTCACTAAGTCAACTCAGACCCTTTGTGACCCCACAGACTGTAGCTCGCCAGGCTCCTCTGTCCATGGGATTTCCCAGGCAAGAATACTGGAGTGGGCAGCCATTTCCTTCTCCAGGGGATCTTGCCAACCCAGGGACTGAACCCATATCTCCTGCATTGCAGGCAGATTCTTTACCACTGAGACAACGGGGAAGCCACTGCAAAAAACCAGAATCTTCTGTAAATACTTGTGGTCAGAATTTGTCTACAGAGGGATCAGGTGATGGGAATACCATCGAGGTGCACTTCATGTGACTGCATAGCTGCCTCCAGCTGATCTTTTATTGCCTCTTACTCAGTCTAGAGCTTTGATCACCGTACCTTCCACCCCTACCTCATTTCTATAACGTTTTAACTTGAGATCTCCTACTTAATATAGCAGGCTCAAATCCCTATAGACATCTGAAATCCCTCCTGGGATTGATACAGATACTCAAGGATTATATGGTTTCTTCTCACCTTGGATTCATTCTACTGGTTCCGATGATGTCATTCAGTCTATGGACTGCCTCACTCTAAATTTTAAATACATGCAAATTTCATATAAGCCAGGGACAAGTTGAGTGCTATCAACTGAAGTGTGGGGCCTCTGGAAACAGGACAAAAATCATAATTCAGGTAAACAACCCACATTAGAGTCAGTATTGTGCATTCTTATTCTTAACGATATCTTACAGCCACATCATCGCTGGAAAACTTCCACTCCCTTCTGACAACAGTTCTCTGCATCTATGCCTATGTTTCTGTGTTAGGTTTGTTCCTTTGTTTTTGTTTTTTAGATTCCGTATATAAATGAAAGCATGTAGTATTTGTCTTTGTCTGACATTTCATTTAGTAGGCCCACCTATGTTGTTACAAGTGGCAAAGTTTCATCCTTTTTTGTGGCTGAGTGATATTCTACTGTAGATACATGTACCACATCTTTATCCATTCATCTTTTGACGGACTTGGGTTGCTCCCATGTCTTGGCTGTAGAATATGCTGCGATGAACACGTGTGTATTAGTTGCTCAGTCGTGTCTGACTCTTTGCAACCCCATGGACTATAGCCCACCAGGATCCTCTGTCCATGGAATTCTTCAGGCAAGAATACTGGAGTGGGTTGCTATTCCTTTCTCCAGGGGATCTTCCCAACCTAGGGATCAAAGCCGGGTCTACTGCATTGCAGGCAGACTCTTTACCTTTGTAGGGGTACATATATATTTTTTTTAAGTGGTGTTCTTGTTTTCTTCAGAGACATACCCAGAAGTGGACTTGCTGGAATCTATAGTGATATACATTATAGATATAGATAGGTGAAGATATATAGCTATCCATCTGATCTGTTGTGTTTCAAAGCCAGTGTTTCCCTAGTGATTTTTCTTTCTGGATGATCTGTCCATGGATGTAAGGGGTGTAAGTCTCCTACTATTATTGTGTTACTATCAATTCCTCCCTGTATGTTTGCTCATATATGCTTTATGTATTTAGATGTTTCTATGTCGGGTGTACATATATTTACAGTTGTTATATCTTCTTGTTCTACTGACTCCTTTACCATTATGTAATGCTGCTCTCTGTCTCTTGTTACAGTCTTTATTTTAAAGTCTATTTTATCAGATAGAGGTACTCTACCCCAGCTTTCTTTGAGTTTCTATTTGCACTTTTTCCATCCCCTCCCTTTTAATCTATGCACTATGCACTTTATTTACCTTTAATAAGATCTGAAGTGAGCCTCAGAAACAGCACATAGACGGGCCTTGGTTTTTATCATTCAGCCACTCTGTCTTTTGATTGCAATATTTATTCTGTTTACATTTAAAGCAATTACTGATTGATATATGTGCTGTGTGCTCAATCGCTCAGTTGTGTCCAATTCTTTGTGACCCCAAGAACTGTAGCCTGCCAGGCTCTTCTGTCCTTGGAATTTTCCAGGAAAGAATATTGGAAAGAGTTGCCATTTCCTGCTCCAGGGGGTCTTACTGACATAGGGATTGAACTCTCATCTCTTTGTCTCCTGCATTGGTAGGTGGATCGTTTACCACTATGCCACATGGACTTCATTGGTACATACTTACCATCATTTTGCTGATTGTTTTCTGGCTGTTTTTGTAATTTTTTTTTCTTTTCTTCGCTCTTTCCTTGTGATTTGATGACTATATTTAGTGTTATGTTTAGATTCTTTTCTCTTTGTTTGTGTATCTATTAGAGATTTTTGGCTTGTGATTTCCCATGGAGTTGTATTTCCCTTGTTGCTTTTCAGATTCCTTATCTTTAATTTTTTTCATTTTAATTACGTGTCTTAGTATGGATCTCTTTAGATTTATCTTGTATAGGACCCTCTGTTCTTCCTGGACCTGGATGATTGTTTCTTTTCCCCAGTGAGAGAGGTTTTCGGCTATTCAGTTCAGTTCAGTTGCCCAGTTATGTCCAACCCTTTGCAACTCCACAGACTGCAGCACGCCAGGCTTCCCTGTCCATTACCAACTCTCAGAGCTTACTAAAACTCATATCATTGAGTCAGTGATGCCATCCAACCAATTCATCCTCTGTTGTCCCCTTCTCCTCCCGCCTTTAATCTTTCCCACCATCAGGGTCTTTTCAAATGAGTCAACTTTTCGCATCAGGTTACCAAAGTATTGGAGCTTCAACTTCAACATCAGTCCTTCCAATGAATATTCAGGACTGATTTCCTTTAGGATGCACTGGTTGGATCTCCTTGCAGGCCAAGGGACTCTCAAGAGTCTTCTCCAGCACCACAGTTCAAAAGCATCAATTCTTCGGCACTTAGCTTTCTTTAGAGTCCAACTTTCACATCCATACATGACTACTAGAAAACCATAGCCTTGACTAGACAGAGCTTTGTCAGCTAAGTAATGTCTCTGGTTTTCATATGTTTTCTCGATTGGTCTTAGCTTTTCTTCCAAGGAGCAAGTGTCTTTTAATTTCATGCCTGCAGTCACCATCAGCAGTGATTTTGGAGCCTGAGAAAACACAGTCTGTCACTGTTTCCATTGTTTCCCCATGTATTTGCCATGAAGTGATGGGACCATGTCGGGAGCCGCAGCCGCCATTGCAGGATGGCGCCGGTTTCCTGCTTCCTGGTTCTTCGCAGACATGTAGGCTAAAGAGACGCATGCGCAGGATGTGTCTCTTGGCGTCAAACGGATATGCTAATCAGGTATTCTGGCAGTATTCTGTCATGAGCCAATCAGAACGGATATGCTAATCAGGTATTCTGGCAGTGTTCTGTCATGAGCCAATCAGAGGTTGACAAGTCTCCCCTCTGGGCTATATAAGCAACCGCTTTCCCTGCATGGAGGCCCTCGCCACTTCCTAAAACAGCTGTACACAATAAACTGCGTGTCAGAAGAATCCTATCTGTGGCGTTCTCCTTGTCGGCGAGGCGGGCGCGCACAGGACCAAATGCCACAATCTTAGTTTTCTGAATGTTAAGACAACTTTTCCCTCTCCTCTTTCACTTTCATCAAGAGGCTCTTTAGTTTTTATTTGCTTTCTGCCATAAGGGTGGTATTATCTGCATATCTGGGGTTATTGATATTTCTCCTGATAATCTTGATTCTAGCTTGTGTTTCATTCAGCCTAGTGTTTTGCATGATATACTCTGCACAGAAGTTAAATAAGCAGGGTGACAATATGCAGCCTTGACGTACACCTTTCCTGATTTGGAACCATTCTGTTGTTCCATGTCCAGTTCTAACTGTTGCTGTTTGACTTGCATATAGATTTCTCAGGAGGTAGGTCAAGTGGTCTGGTATTCTCATCTCTTGAAGAATTTCCCACAGTTTGTTGTGGTCAACACAGTCAAAGACTTTGGTATAGTCAATAAAGCAAAAGTAAACTTTTTTTTTTTTGGAACTCTCTTGCTTTTTCACTGATCGAACAGATGTTGGCAATTTGATCTCTGGCTCCTCTGCCTTTTCTAAAACCAGCTTGAACATCTGGAAGTTTGCAGTTCACGTACTGTTGAAGTCTGGCTTGGAGAATTTTGAGCATTACTTTACTAGTGTGTGAGATGAGTACAATTGTGTGGTAGTTTGAAATTCTTTGGTATTGCCTTTCTTTGGGATTGGAATGAAAACTGACCTTTTCCAGTCTTGTGGCCACTGCTGAGTTTTCCAAATTTGCAGGCATATTGTGTGCAGGACTTAACAGCATTATCTTTTAGGATTTGAAACAGCTCAACTGGAATCCCATCACCTCCACTAGCATTGCTCATAGTAATGCTTCCTAAGGCCACTTGACTTCACAGTCCAGGATACATGGCTCTAGGTGAGTGATCACACCATTGTGATTATCTGGGTTGTAAAGATCTTTTTAGTACAGTTCTGTGTTTTCTTGCCACCTCTTCTTAATATCTTCTCCTTCTGTTAGGTCCATACCATTTCTGTCCTTTATCGAGCCCATCTTTGCATGAAATGTTCCCTTGATATCTCCAATTTTCTTGAAGAGATCTCTGGTCTTTCCCATTCTGTTGTTTTCCTCATCTTCTTTGCACTGATCACTAAGGAAGGCTTTCTCATCTCTCCTTGCTATTCTTTGGAACTCTGCATTCAGATGGGTATATCTTCCCTTTTCTCCTTTGCCTTTAGATTCTCTTTTCTCAAAATGGTTGTTCTCTCCTGAGACAACCATTTTGCCTTTTTGTGTCTCTTTTTCTTGGGGATGGTCTTGATCTTTGCCTCCTGTACAGTGTCACAAACCTCAGTCCATAGTTCTCTGGCATTCTATCACATCTAATCCCTTGAATCTACTTGTCACTTCCACTGTGTAATCATAAGGGATTTTATTTAAGTCGTACCTGAATGGTCCAGTGGTTTTCCCTACTTTCTTCGATTCAAATCTGAATTTTGCAGTAAGGCCTTCGTGACCTGTGCTCACCCCTCTGCCGTGGCAGGCCAGCTACTGTGGGTGCCCTGGTATGCGTCTCTAGCCCCAGTCCAGCTGGCGGCCAGTCCTGCACTGTATGGAGGCTGTCAGGCCTCTGGTGGGTGAGTCTAGGTCCTGGCACAGCTGGCACTGGGCCCAGAGTGTCCCCTGCTGGCGAGGAACAAGTCCTGGGGCAGCTACTACTGCAGGGCCAGGGCCAGGGGAAGGGGCCTCAGAACTGCTGCTGAGTGGCTGGTACATAGACAAGCCTCTAGTACTCACGGACTAGAAGGATGGTGCCAAAATGGGGCTCACCAGCACCAGCGTCTTCATGGTAGAATGAGCGCCCTGAAGTGATTCCACTTGGGTCTTTGTCCCTAGAGGAGTCCCCGTTACCTCCTGCCTTTGGAGGGGCTTCCCTGGTGGCTCAGCAGTAAAGAATCCACCTGCCAGTGCAGGAGACGCTGGTTCAATCCCTGGGTCTGGAAGATCTCCTGAAGGAGGAAATGGCAACCCATGCCAGAATTCTTGCCTAGAAAATCCCATGGACAGAGGAAGCTAGTGGGCTGCAGCCCGTGGGAGTCACAAAGAGTTGGATGTGACTTAGCCACTAAACAACAACACACCCAAGATCAGCAGGTGGATTTGATCTAATTTGAAATGACCGCTCTGCCTAGGTCTTGGAATATGTGAGATTCTGCATGTGCCCTTTAAGAGCAGGGCACATGCTCTCTGTTTCCTATAACTGTTCAGCTCTCCTGTATGCAAGCACCACTGGACATTCTCGGGGCTTATCTTCCTGGGGCAGAAGCACCAGGCCTAGGGAGCCCAGTGGCCCCCTCACTCCCAGGGGAGGACCTCTGCCATGGTGATAACCTCCTATTTGTGGGTTGCGTGCCTGGACCTTCCCTCGTGGCTCAGATGGTAAAGAATCTGCCTTCAGTACAGGAGACCTGCGTTCAATCCCTGGATCTAGAAGATCCCTCGGAGAAGGGAATGGCTGCCCACTCCAGTATTCTTGCCTGGAGAATTCTATGAACAGAGGAGCCTGGGGGGCTACAATCTGTGGGGTCACAAAAGAGTCAGACACGACTGAGCGACTAACATTTTACCTGGGCCATATTGTGCCCCTCCTACCCATCTCATTATGGTTCCTTCTTCATACCTTTTGTTGTAGAAAAATCCTTTCTGTTCACCTTCAGGTCAGTCTCATCAACAGTTACTCTGTAAATAATTATTTTGGTATGCCCATGGAAAGAAGTGAACACAGGGTCTTCCTACTGCATCTTGGTCATATCCTATTATCTTAACCACCAAGTTATGATGTTTCCTTTCAAAAATACTATTCCTTCCTGCCTTTGATATCCCACCTCACGTGTAAATACTCAATAGCTCCATCTTCCTGACCTTAATTCTAAAAATCAGGAGTCCTGTTTCTCTCAAATATGATTGCATCTACCTGCTTCAGGAGAAAAAGGAAAGGGAAACTAAATGTATTTTTTGGTCAACACAAAATGGAGACGCAAAAGAAGACATAGAAGCATTGCTGTATATAGTAGACAAGATAGAAATGCTTGTCTTGACTTCAGAGTCAAACATTGCAATGAGGTCATGCTTTATAAACTGTCTACTCCAAACCATAGCAATAATAGGGGAATTATTAAGATAGACCCAAAAAGACATACTCAGATTTGTAAGATAATATCCAGGCTACCCAAAGGGTAGATGGGGGTTTCCACCCAGGTCAAAAGAGAGGATCAGCCATTGGGAATTTGATTCTTGTGGAGGAAATTACTTTGAGCAAGACGAGGATCGTTGTGTCACTGCTTGAAATCAGGGCCTGACGTGAGTTCTCTCACATGTGAAAGGAACATGGCAGATCTGTTGGCAGGAGCTGTAGCTTATCAGTAGCTGTGAGCCCAAGGAAAAACATAACCTTGCTACTAAAGCTCAGCTAAACTGCTTACTAGGTCTTCCACATTCCCATATATTATTGAAGTATGATTATAAATCCTAGTTTTTGACTGAGGGCCAGAAAGCTAAGTGGAGTCCACCATAAAACAGGGGGCTCCTGAGCAGTCCAGCTGTCAGGCCTCAGAGCTTTCACTGCCATGGCCTGGGTTCAATCCCTGGTCAGGGAACTAAGATCCCACAAGCCTTTTGGTGTGGCCAAAACACAAAAAAAACATAACATAGCAAAAGCACAGGGGATAGAGAAAGCAAAAACAAATGCACTCAAAATAAGCCTCCAAATTCTAAAACAAATTTTTTTAAAAATGAGAAGAGGAAAAGCAATGGAGAATATAAATTATACTTGAAGCAGAACTTATTTCATACAACATAAAAATGAGTTTGAAATAGCATTTGGAGAATTTCAAAGAGAAATAAGGGTGCAACGTCCACACAGAAATAACAAGACACCTGACACCAAATGAGGCACAAAGGATATAAGATTAAGTTCATATTAAAAGGAGTTAATCAGGGCTCCCCTCATGATGTGGGTGTATACTCTCTTACCACGTCTGACTCCCCTGCATATAACAGCCATAGACTCTCAACAAAGTACCAAAAGCAACAACCTGAAGGCATCAGAGAGTAAACCAAAGCAAGGGTTGAGGTTCTCATTTTTTTACAGCTTTTGGCCTAAGGGCAACTGGAAGCTAACATTGCACAAGGTGGCTAAAGCTTCAGTAGAAAAACCAGTCTTTTTTGCCTCAGAATCAGAGGACAGAGTTCAGAGTAACTACAAGCACTGGAAAGTGGGAAAGAGGGGAATTCTAGAACAAAAAAAGAAAACAGAGAAGGAAAGTCCCAAATTCTGTGTTTAGACTCTGCACAAATCTCTGGTTAATCCCTGAACCATGCATGTGTTGGACAAACTCCACTAAAGAAAAAAGAACCCGGTCTAAGATTTGAACAGTTTCCCAGGAGTCAAGAGTTTGCAATTTGAGTGCAAGAAAATACAGAAATCAACACTCTTTGGAGGAATATAACAGACTTTGCACAACATAACATTTCGCAATATCTAGGATAAACTCCAAAATTACTCAGTGGAAAATATGATCCCTTTTCAAGAGAAAAATTTAATAAACAGAGACAAATCCTTGATGATCATAAATTGAAAAAAGCAGATTAAGTTTTTTAAAGCAGCTATTATAACTATGCTCAAATACATAAAGGAAAATATGTACACAATAAACAAATTTAAAAGATGGAAATTCCAGTACTGAAAAACTTATGTTTCGTCAGAAATTTTTTAAAATATATATTTAGATAGTTTACTAGAATGAAGGTGACGGTAGCTAGCCAATGAACTTGAAGTTTGTTGAGTAGAAATAATGCAATCTGAAGAACAGAAAAATCTTAAAAAGATTTTTTTAGGAAATTAGAACTTTAGGGACCCTGTTGGACAATACGAAAAGGCACATATATGCTTATGTGTAAGTAGAATCAGCATTATTCATACTCATGAATTTCTATGCATCTAGCAGCATGAACTTAAAAAGCAAATTCAGTTCTTCACATCAAATGGCCAAAGTATGGAGCTTCATCTTCAGCATCAGTCCTTCCAATGAGTATTCAGGGCTGATTTTATTTAGGATTGATTGGTTTGATCTCCTTGCAGACCAAGGGACTCTCAAGAGTCTTCTCCAACACTGCAGTTCAAAAGCATCAATTCTATAGCACTCAGCTTTTTTTTTATGGTCTTCTCACATCCATACATTACTGGAAAAACCATACCCTTGACTAGACGAACCTTTGTTGGCAAAGTAATGTCTCTGCTTTTTAATATACTGTCTAGGTTTGTCATAGCTTTTCCTCCAAGGAGCAAGCATCTTTTAATTTGAAGCCTGCAATCACCATCTGCAGTAACTTTGGAGCCCAAGAAAATAGTCTCTGTTTCAATTATTTCCCCATCTATTTGCCATAAAGCGATGAGACCAGATACCATAATCTTCATTTCTTGAATGTTGAGTTTTAAACCAGCTTTTTCACTCTTCTCTTTCTCTTTTATCAAGAGGGTCTTTAGTTCCTCTTTGCTTTCTGCCCTAAGTGTGGTGTCATCTGCATATCTGAGGTTATTGATGTTTCTCTGGGCAATCTTGATTCCAGCTTGTGCTTCATCTGGCATTTCATATGATGTACTCTGCACAGAAGTTAAATAAGCAGGGTGACAATGTATAGCCTTGATATACTCCTTTTCCAGTTTAGAACCATTCTATTGTTCCATGTCCGGTTCTAACTGTTGCTTCTTGATCTGCACACAGACCTCTCAGGAGGCATGTCAGGTGGTTTGGTATTCCCAGCTCCTTAAGAATTTCCCACAGTTTCTTGTGATCCACACAGTCAAAGGCTTTGACGTAGTCAATAAAGCAGAAATAGATGTTTACCTGGAGCTCTCTTGCTTTCTTGATGATCCAACAGATGTTGGTAGTTTGATCTCTGGCTCCTCTGCCTTTTCTAAAGCCAGCTTGAACATCTGAAAGTCCACGGTTCATATACTACTGAAGCCTGCCTTGGAGAATTTTGAGCATTACTTTACTGACATGTGAGATGAATGCAATTGTGAGACAGTCTGAACATTCTGTGGCCTTGCCTTTCTTTGAGATTGGAATGAAAACAGACCTTTTCCAGTCCTGTGGCCACTGCTGAGTTTTCCAAGTTTTCTGGCATATTGAGTGCAGCACTTTCACAGCATCATCTTTCAGGATTTTAAATAGTTCAACTGGAATTCCACCATCTCCATCAGTTTTGTTCATAGTGATGCTTCCTAAGACGCTCTTGACTTCACGTTCCAGGCTGTCTGGCTCTAGGTAAGTGATCACACCATTGTGGTTATCTGAGTCATGAAGATCTTTTTTGTCCAGTTCTTCTGTGTATTCTTGCCACCTCTTCTTAATATCTTCTGCTTCTGTTAGGTCCACACCATTTCTGTCCTTTATCGGGCCCATCTTTGCATGAAATGTTCCCTTGGTATCTCCAATTTTCTTAGAGATCTCTAGTCTTTTCCATTCTGTTGTTTACCTCTATTTCTTTGCACTGATCATCTCTCCTTGCTATTCTTTGGAACCCTGCATTCAGATGGATATATCTTTCCTCTTCTCCTTTGCCTTTGCTTCTATACGTATCTACTTGCTTCTCTTTCCTCAGCTATTTGGAAGGTCTCCTCAGACAGCCATTTTGCATTTTTTTTTCCTTGGGGATGGTTTTGATCACAGCTTCTTGTACAATGTCACAAACCTCTGTCCATAGTTCTTCAGGCACTCTGTCTATCAAATCCAATCCCTTGAATCTACTTGTCACTTCCATTGTATAATCATAAGGGATTTGATTTAGGTCAGACCTGAATGGTCTTGTGGTTTTCCCTACTTTCTTCAATTTAAGTCTGAATTTAGCATTAAGGAGTTCATGATCTGAGCCACAATTAACTATGTCAAGAAAATACATGTTAGCAGTTGAGAGATTAGACGTTTGCTTATGTATGATCTTCCTGAAAATAGGATCTGTGCCTTTTGCATGCATTTAACTGGATCTGAGATGAAAAAGGACCACAGAAAAGCCAACAGGTGTGGAGAACAATGACAGTGAAGGGCTGTTTTTACCACCCAGGACCCACTCATGCTTCTCTAGGCACAGAGCCCTGATGCTACTTCTCCCTCCTCTCAACATGTAGGTTTCAGGTGAGCTACCTGGGGATGGTGTGAGACACAGACCTAAACCAGCCAGCATGGACCAGGCTGATTGACCAGTGATGGGCCCCTGATCCAACAAGAGACAAAGAGACACTTCTTGCAATTCGAGGACAAAGATTTGCAAGCATTTTTGCATGGCATTTGAAGACCAGACCACAAAAGGTTAGTAACTGCTGCTGATCATGAGGGAGGACCCTCCTGAGGTCAAAGTTGACCAGGACAATGTAGAGATGAGAGAGAGAAAGAGAAATCGCAGTCCCAGTTGGCACTGATTCCCTATATCCAGCTGGACTGGTGAACTATAATAAACTGCTGTGAACATGCCAGTCAGATGCTACTTTGAAACCCAGGCTTCATCAAAATAAATGGACCTATTTCTCTTTTCTTCAATCTTCAATAAATGATTCGGATCCTCAAAACCATCCTTTTTGTTTTCTGTGCTCATTCTGCCCCTCCCCAAATGTACCTGTGTTTCAGAATGGTCTTATGTGTGTGTAGGACTGTTTGCCTTCCAAATATGAACTCACCCAGGAAAAGGATTATAATCTTATTCTTTTCATGGATCCTACACAATTTAACTTCTGGAACATAGTAGGCATTCAAACTAATTGTCGAGATCGTGTGTGTGGCACTGTGGAGAGGCTTGTAAAGCAAGCACAACTAGATTTAAACTAGATATTGTCTAAAGTATAGAGTGTCTTAGGGTTTCCCTGGGGCTCAGATAGTAAAGAATCTGCCTGCAGTTCAGGAGACGTGAGCTGGATCCCTGGGTCGGGAAGATCCCCAGAGGAGGGCATAGCAACCCACTCCAGTATTCTTGCCTGGAGAATCCATGAAGAGGAGCCTAGCAGGCTACAGTCCATGGGGTCACAGAGTCAGACATGACTAAGTGACCGACAAACACTCAGACACAGAACATCTTGGTACCTCAGTTTCCCCATATGTAAAATGGGAATAATAACTTTCACAATTTGTAGTAAAAGTTAGATAATGTTTGAAACATGTCTCTATGATCCCTAGCTTACAGAAAGTCCTCAATAATTTTTTTTTCCAACTCCACTCCGAGTAAACATTATATTAATTGATAATTCAAGGAAGAGAACTACAGTTATAGGAAAAAAAGGAGACCAAATTTAGGAGATAATCTAGAGTAAAATAACAAATTTTGGTGAAGGACTGAAAAAAAAAAGATAATTGAATGTAACCTAGAAGATGTGAGTACTGAGAGACCACTGATGATTTCATCATAATGCAGGGAGGGAGAAAAAAAAGCACAGACCATGTTATTGCCGATTAACAAATCCTCCTCAAAGTTCCAACAATGTAATTGGCAGTTTCAGTGGTAAACTATAATTTAACTGCTGTGAACATGTTTATTAGTCAGACTATAATTCTCTGTTAGGGCCTCCATCAGCCATTCCAGTAACTAATTGCCCAAATTAAGTTGTAAGCATTGAGCTCATTGATAAACAGTTTAATGATAACATATAGTATATGGCAACAGCAAAAAAGAAACAGCTGAATATCCAAAGTGAGGTAAAGCTACCCTTAGAGATCATCTCAATATTTGGTTGGTACCAGGCCTTCTTGGAATGTCCATTGAACCCTTCTGATGAGATTTGCCAACTGAAAACATGAGGAATGTCTAAATAATAAAATGAAGCGAAGGCTGAAACATCTATTGAGTCTATGGATACAGTACAGATCAGTGAATGAAATAATTTAGCCCAAAAACCTCTTTTTCCCTTACTTAGAAAAGAGTTCAACTTAATTTTGACAATGCATGTCCGCTGATGGAGTGGACAGTACCAATAAGGTCAAAGAGATTATGTGTCTATTATCTGTAGTAGTAAGCACATTTCTATTCAAGAAGTATAAATCTCTGTAACTAATTTAGACAGGGGAATTCCCTGGCTATCCAGTGGTTGGGACTCTGTGGTTTAACTGCAATGGCCCGGGTTTAATCCTTGATCTGGGAACTAAGATCCCTCAGGCCATGCAGTGTGGCTAAAAAAATATTAATAATAATTAGGCAAGGAGGGTAGCATCTAGGCTCTTGGACCTTTGGTGAATAGATATATCTATATATCTGGATAGTTAACTTTTTTGGAAAGCTGATTTCATAATTTATGTACCCAAACTCTTTTAATTGTGTTGATTTTTTTCTAAAATAAACCACTAATTTTACCTGACTCTTTAAACAAAGAATATTAATGACTCAAAATGATCATTATAAACTACAATTATTAAAGCCTCAATACTTGAACACCCTTCAAACTATTATTTTCATTACTAGGAATTTACCTTTGGAGCATAATCATAAAGGCATACAAGTATTTGACTTCAAAGATACTCATATAAGATCGGTTTCAGAAATGACTATTTGATGTATACTCAAAAGCCATCTTCCCTGGTGGTTCAGAGGTTAAAGCGTCTGCCTCCAATGAGGGAGACTCAGGTTCGATCCCTGGGTTGGGAAGATCCCTCTGGAGAAGGAAATGGCAACCCACTCAAGTATTCTTGCCTGGAGAATCTCATGGAGGGAGGAGCCTGGTGGGCTACGGTCCATGGGGTCGCAAAGAGTCAGACACGATTGCGCGACTTCACCTCACCTCACAAGCCATGGAAATAGTATAGAATATGAATGGACTATGCAACAGTTATGTTTACAAAGTGAAAAATGACAGTAAAGGAATTTACCTTTGGAGCATAATCATAAAGGCATACAAGTATTTGACTTCAAAGATACTCATATAAGATCGGTTTCAGAAATGACTATTTGATGTATACTCAAAAGCCATCTTCCCTGGTGGTTCAGAGGTTAAAGCGTCTGCCTCCAATGAGGGAGACTCAGGTTCGATCCCTGGGTTGGGAAGATCCCTCTGGAGAAGGAAATGGCAACCCACTCAAGTATTCTTGCCTGGAGAATCTCATGGAGGGAGGAGCCTGGTGGGCTACGGTCCATGGGGTCGCAAAGAGTCAGACACGATTGCGCGACTTCACCTCACCTCACAAGCCATGGAAATAGTATAGAATATGAATGGACTATGCAACAGTTATGTTTACAAAGTGAAAAATGACAGTAAATATGTCACACTTTTTAAAAAGGAAAATATAAACAGTACTGTGAAAGACATTGTGCTGTGACGTAGTGACCTTCGGAGCTACGAATGCATAGAGCTCTTGGTTCTCACACACATCCAACAGTCTGGCTCTAGCAGAGTCCTCTTCAGGTACTGACCTGACTTTTGAAATGTTTCTGCCTTTCTTCAAGGCTGTAAGGCTGTCTGCTCCATCTTCTCAGCACTGACAGGGCACATGTCCCTAGCAGCCCGCCTTCATTTTTTCATTCTCTTAGCATCATGAGGTTGCATAGGACACCAGTGATCCTGGAAACCAATCACTTTCCAGATGTTTACATCACCTCACTGACAACTCTGTCAAGTGCCATCCAGCTGAAAGCTGGACTCATCTACCTGGACAGCTGATTTCATCCTCTGGCTGCATATAGCTCCTTTCAGCCTTGTAAAATTTTTTTTAATCTATTAATCCCCTTACAATATTCATCTTTTGCTTTTAATGATAGCCATTCAAATCTGAACCCCTTTCTACTTATTTTCAAATATTAAAAAAACTATCAAAGTTTTCTCTCTTCTTCATTTTTCATTCAGTGAATCATTATTTACACCCTACTAGGGCTTCCCTTGGAGAAGGAAATGGCAACCCACTCCAGTGTTCTTGCCTGGAGAATCCCAGGGACAGCGGAGCCTGGTGGGCTGCCATCTGTGGGGTTGCACAGAGTAGGACACAACTGAAGCGACTTAGCAGCAGCAACAGCGGGGCTTCCCTGGTGGCTCAGAGGGTAAAGTGTTTGCCTGCAACGTGGGAGACCTGGGTTTGATATCTGGGTCAGGAAGGTCCTCTGGAAAAAGAAATGGCAGCCCACTCCAGTATTCTTGCCTGGGAAATCCCATGGACAGAGGAGCCTGGTAAGCTATAGTCCATGGGGTCGCAAAGTCAGACACAACTGAGCAACTTCACTTTTTCTTTTCTTTCTTTCTCTGTCTCTTTCTTTCTTTGGTGAGGGGCACTGCTCTAGACTCTGGGAATATAGCAATGAATAAATCTAATAAGGTCCCTGTCCTCATCCAACTCACATTCTAGGAAGTGAGACAATATCAAGAGAATGAATAAGTAAAATAAGATAATCATAGATCCCAGGAGTTATCAGGCAGAACCTGAATGGGCTCCTGTTCCAGAAAGGCACTGGAAGAGGCTGAGCGCGTAAGCGAGCACCGTATCTGAGCAGAGACCTGAAAGCTGGTGCTCCACCCACAGGAAAAGCCAAGGGGAAGGCAGTTCCCACAGAAGGAAGGGAACAGGAATTCACTGTTAGGTAAGGAAACTCTCAAAGTGAGACAAACAGCAGCCCCTGGAGAGGGCGAGGAACGGGAGGAGCACGGAGCGTGAGATGAGGTGGAAGAGGCACACACCACCAGATCGTGTAGGGACTTGGTAAAAGGCTTAGATTTCCTTCCAAATCCAAAGGCAAGTGACAGGCATGAACGTGATAAAATCTGATTTACGTTTGAAAAGATCATTCCGGCTGCCCAAACATTACAAATTCCTGTCATGTTTCTCACAGGAATGAGTTGCATTTCTTCTCTTGAGCCCCCCCGCCCCCCTTAAACACGCTCTAGTTTTTCTACATTCTTCTCCAGGAGGGAGCCCAGAGCTAAAGGTGGTGCTTTGGGTGCGATCTGGTCATCTGGAGTAAAGTCCCCTCTCTTACCCAGGATGATCTTCTACCACGCAGCTGAAGAGTAAGACATCCAGCAAGGTTGAAAATATTCATATAAAGACATTTGTCAAGAACAAAAGTAAATGTACGCTGTTTGAGGGCTCAAAACAGTGGTTCTCAACCTTGCCTGCATGATAGAATCAACTGGGAAGCTTTGAAAGATAGTGTCTAGACAACATCCCAGGCCAATTAAATCAGAATATCTGGAGGTAGTCTTTTCAGCCTCCCAAGTGGTTTCATTATGCACCCACAGCTGAAAACCATGAGAGAATGGCTAGCTTGTGGTTCCAAATTTTATTTTGAGAAGGAGAAATATGACAAAGGCAGGCTAGCCAATATGCTTTTGTGAGAGGGAAGCTTAACGTGCAGAAATATCATCTGAGAATCTAGTTAAAATACATATTCTGATTCCCTGGGTCTGGGGCAGAGTATGAAAACCTGAATCTCTCAATAATTTCCAAGTGATACCATTGCTACTGGCTTAAAAGCCACACTACTGAATCAGCAAGAGGCCAGTGCAGAAGTTCTCACAACACGCACCAGAATCACTTGGAGGGTTTGTTAAAACACAGGTTATTGGACTCCACTCTCAGATATTCTGATTCAGCGGATTCAAGGTGTGGTGAGACCCAAGAATTTGCATCTCTAACACCTCCCGAGGCGGTCCTGGGGTACTCCCCAGGAGATAGCTTGTACAGGGACCACGCTTTGAGGCCCACTGAGCTACCCAATGAGGAAGGAACACACGAATTATAGGCTCTGAAGTCTGGAGCACAAACTTTATGTTTGACTTTCATGACCTGCAAAATGTTTCAGGTCGTTTTGTTCTCCCCTGAATTCCATCTAGGCACACTGTTAATGTATATTTTCCACAGAAAAATGCTAACTAAAAGGAATTTTATTTCCAGCAGGAGAAGTGTGGCAGTGACAGGCTAGCAAATATGCTTTTGTGAGAGGGAAGTTACTTGGGGACACTGAAGCTAATCTTAATATGTTTTATCACTGAGAGAGGCTTACACTAAATTTTGAACTGTCTCATAGATTTTTAGTTACAGTATGCAACCAGTTTCCCTAATTAGTCAAACCTCAAATATTCTGAGTCCTTTTATTTCTGTCGTGTATCTACCTATTCACTTCCTGCTCACTTTGTTTCAATGCATCTTTGTGTCTTGTGAACATGTTGCATAATGCAGACTAATAAAAATACACACTACTAAAGTGTAGAGTCGAGAAACATAGAAAATAAAGTGAATTGCTCTTCCAACACCAAGTGTTTTCAGCACATATTTTTCAGAATAACCTCTTCCTCCAGACTCCTCTGCATACCAAACATTTGACAGAGATATTACATTCCATCTGTTATATATATTTCTGCTGTGACATCATTCATTTCATTTTTCTATCATTCTATGACTATTTTCTTAATAGAATGTATTTAACATAATAAACCAGAAAGCCTACTTTCCCTATCAAAATATTTAATGAACATATTTTTTGTTGATGTCCAAGAACTACAAAATAATACATGATCCACTGGCTATAATAGATGGCCCCACCCTTTTCAGCAGCAAGGGCTGGTTTCATGGATGACAATGTTTCCGTGGACCAGGGTGAGAAGGGTGGTTTCGGGATGATTTAAGCTCACTACATCCATTGTACACTTTATTTCTGTTTGTGGCAATCTCAGGATATTCCACCTTGACTTTAAAGTCAGTGTTCACAGTCTTTTGAGAATCTAAGGCCACCAATGATTTGATAAAAGGTGCAGCCCAGGTGGTAATGCAAGCAATGGCGAGCAGCTGTAAATACAGGTGAGGCATCCCTAGCACCCCAGCCACTCAGCTCCTGCTGTGCAGCCTGGCTCCCAACAGGCCATGGACCAGTCGGTGGCCTGGGGGTTGGAGACCCCTGGTCTATAACGTAGATACAAAAAAATCTACCAAGCTTAACACTCTTCTGTGAATCAGTTAAGAATTCATACCGTTATGATACAGTCTTTTTGTAAAAGCCCGAAAACAATTATAACACAGTTCTCCTCTATATACCATGAATTTTTACAGCTGTACATCAATAGTATGGACATGCAAACTGCATACTTGTCAAATCAGACACGGGAGGGTAGATGATTGGAAAGCTTCAAGTGTTGTATCAGCTTTGATGCTTATTCTCAGAACAAAGGACAGTAATAAAAAGTACGTAATGAAATTCTGTCTCCTATTCAATTTGTTTGTTGACTTATGGGGATGACGGGGTGCTCTCCTGAGCTACAGAGGGGATGGTCTCCTGGTGAAAATAAACCACAAGTCAGTTTGTTAGATTTCTCCAGTCATGGGGTT